>JAJHJA010001440.1:0-57666 GCA_021202915.1 Heliconius himera | reverse complement strand
TAGTAAGTTGCTTATTCTGAAAACGTTACTAAACTAAACTTACACTACTTATTAATTAATATAACTTTATTATTAAATACCACTAAAAGCTTGTACGCAGCTATTTCTGTAGCAATTACCAATTCTTTTTTCTTCGATAACTTACCTTTAATACTTACTTGGGAGAACGTATTATTTCACTCGACACGCAATGTTTATCAATTGGGGCGAAAACTGTGGAATGTAGTGTTTTAACACTGATTTTCTGCTGTTCATCCTGCATAGGCGGGAGAAAATGGGAACCATGATTTTCTAAGAACAACAAAGAGATTCGTCTCTTATGATCCAATATACTTCACAGGGGTGAACGAAAATGGAAGAAATTGACTTGTCAATGCATATATCTATTGATCAAAGTTATGAAAACGCGAAAACGAAGTCTCACCAGGAATAACAATAGTATACTAACTCCATGGGAAATTGGACATAAAGTGTTACGAATAGACATCAAAATCGTATATTTACTGTGGAGTATACCAAATTTACATATTTATTGCCATTCTCGTTTGTTTAAGGACTTGAACACATATAAGACGACGAAGTGAAGATATTTGAGGCTGTCATAGCTCAATGATACAGCGCCTTTCTGTATGTGTGACTATTGTAGGTCGGGGGTATAAATATTTTTAATTTTCTCGTTCTGGTAAGAAGACAAAGCGCGGCGTTATGTCCCATACCATTCTTTGAAAATTAAATAGAAAGTGGGGAGTGTCTTAACGCTAACTTCCTTCTGCCTACTTTGCTATATTTAACATACGAGTGAAGGCAATAAAAGTGAGAAATGGCATCAGCGTATTTTAAAAAATCTTCCTGGAGCATTTGGTATTGCTTCGACTTTTATTTTGAACTCGAATTTTATTCAGGGCTATCTTGATATATAAAATATTTTCGTTTTTTTAATCTGGATTAATCACATTATAATTTGGGTTACGCCAATCAATAATTACATAATATTTAGAAAAAAAACTTGTAAGTAAAAATCATTCAGTAGCAGAACACACGAAACAGTATAATTAAATACGCATTTAAAGCCCTAATAACATATAAGTATATTTTGAATATTTAATATAGTATCCAATTTCACGCTGCAGCATTGAGTTCCGCCAATCAAAACGTGATTTTTCGAAAATTTATAAAAAAGTGGATTACAGAATGTCTTGAAATAAAAAAAAAAACAAGACAATATCTAAGTCTGAATATGTCTTATAGTATGAAAACGCCTATAGCTTTTCAGGTGACACGTTTTACGTTGAAAATAATGCAATTACCGGTGAATAGACGATTAGCAGGGCAATTTGAGATCGAGGCGTCCTTAACGCTGTTCCTGTGTTATTATAAAACGTTATTTGTTATATTATTGTGTTATTTATGAACGACTCATTTAATTTAAACGTCGGATTTTAGGTACGTTGGGCAAGTTGATTAAAATGTTGAAAGCTGTTGTAGCTGTACCGTGTCTAATTTTAAGCGTGAATGTTGCGGGTTTGATTTCGAGTAGTTTTTTTTATGGAAAAGGATAAGGCAAACGAGCGTTCGGGTCACCTGAAGGTAAGTGACTACCACCACGACCCCGTGCAACACCAGAGGAGCTACAGGTAGGTTGTCGGCCTTTAAGGTGAGTTGGGCGCCGGAGCCAGGCATTACCTGATGTGAAACGCAGTGACTTAAAGCCACTACTTCACGCCGGTTTTAAATGCCGGGGGTGGTAATGATCCGGTCGAGTCTGCCCATGCGTGTTACCATTGCTGGCGACGTGACTCTACAACACGTACTTTAGTCGCCTCTTACGACACTACCAGCACCAGGATGATCCTATTCTAGGCCGGGATCATACTGCACAAAAGATGTTCGTTTGTCTGAATTAATAATTTATATTTCTTTGCTCTGGTAAAAAGATTAAACGCTGTGTTGAGTACCGCCATACCGACAACATCCAATATCTCGAAAATTACACAAATAAATGAAAACAAATATTTATACATACGTATATCTATAATCAGTTTCACGCTGTATCCTGCACACAGCAGATTAGGCGGAGGTAACCTAGTGTTAAGATACTCCGTTCCCCATTTTGTACCAAATTCTGAAAACATTGCGTTTTGAGTGGCGGAACTCAACGCCTTAATTTTAAATAAATAGTTATATTATTAAATAAATAGTTATATTAAATCATCCAAGCCAGTCGTGTGCACAGGTGCACTGTGACTCTAAAATCGACTGGTTGTTGGTTCGATCCCCACTCGAGGAAATAAAATATTTACTTATAAAAATATAAATGATATTTTTATTTCTTCGTTCTGGTGTCGACGCAAACCGCGGCATCGAATTCCGCCACTCAACACGCAATGCCTCCGGGATTCGGTGGAAAGTGGGAAACGGTGCGTCTTAACACTAGGTTCCCTCTGTCTGCCTTGCTGTGTGCGGGATACAGCGTGAAGCTGATTTATTTTTATTTTAAATTATCTTTTTCAGCTTCATACTGAATTGCACATATAGCAGGGTAAGCAAAGAGTAGGTACATGATGTTAAGACACTTCGTTCTGATTCTAAAACTGTAGAGAGAAGAGTAACACAACGCCACGTTTTATCTTTTTACCAGAGCGAGAAAAAGAAAATAACTCATTCCCTACAGTGAAAATTGTATCCACAACTATCGTGCTTGAAATCTCTAAATGGCTATATTTGATGAAAATAAACAAAACACTAAAATGATATAAGTAAAGCAAACTTTTCAAAAGCAATTATCCATAGAAGCGTTCTGACAGGTCACAAGTTCACACTCTCTCCCAAGCTCGCTAGCACGCAAGAATCAAATTTGAAATGGAAAACACTTCCAAAACTTCCAAACGTTGTCGTATAAATTAGGGGCCACAATATATATTATTATATATTACAACACAAAGTTTGAGAATAGGGTGTTACTTTGTAAATATAGCTGAATTCGTGTACAATAAACTAAAGAGCCATGGTAAATACTTGGGGAAGTTCGGCATGTCAAAGTTTTGGGCTGAGAAGAGGAGTAATTTTAAAGAGTACGTACTTAGTGAGGAGTCGTCTACGTGTGATGGTCTTATAAATTGTTTGTTGCTCCATGTATGTGTTATTTTAACTTATTATGGTTTGAGGCCAGTCGTGGCGCGGCGCAGGGGCACAAAGTGTGCCTGTAAATCGACTGGTTGTGGGTTCGATCCCCACTCGAGGAGATGAAATATTTATTTATATATTTTCATTTCTTCGCTCTGAATTGAGTTGAGTTGAGTTCCGCCACTTAACACGCAATGCCTCCAGAAATTGGCAGAAAGTAAGGAACGGAGTGTCTTAACACTAGGTTCCTCTCTGCCTACCCTGCTGTGTGCGGGATACAGCGTGGAGTTCAACAATTATGGCTTGGAACGTACATTTATTTCGTACTATTATTTTTGGCCTGCGTTAGTTGGATGAGGCAAAAAATATCCTTCAAATAAGCTGAAAGTGAAGACCAGAAGTGGATACCCTATAGGTTTTGATTACTTGGCGACTTTCGTAAAAATGCGGCAAAATCTCGTATAATCGTCGTAATCTAATAAATGCTTCTATCTTTATTTATTTTATTTTCTTCTATCATAGATCAAAATATTTAATCTTAATATCTCCAACAAAACCCAAAAGTCAAAACAACACAAAAACCAAAGTCATCCTATAACAGTTTCGTTTTTACCTTTAGCGGTATCGAACCCTAAAAGTAAAGAAAATATATAAAGCTCGAACGCATCCACTTCCCCAGTAAGCCTATATAGACCAATAATTTAAGTACGGCCATATTCCATTTCAGAAATTGGTAATTCTCGTGGAAGCTAATATTTTTGGGAGGACAACCTGATTCAGTCTAATTTCCTACGCCATTACGTCTGCGCCAGACCATCTTACGGTCAGGATTTATTGTAATGCCCCGAAGGATATCTTATAATAAAGCCGATTGGAAATTTTAGGAAAAAATGGGTATATGTTGATTTTATATTTTATCTATTTATATATTAAGCGTTACTATAGTGCAGGTTAGAAGAAATTTAATAGAAAAAAATTGATTAAAATAATTAATTATATTTAAAATGTTGACTTCTGTCTGTTGGAAATGAACCAAGAGCTGAGAGTTTTAAATCCTGCTACGTTCAAATTTTTATACCTTTATTTATATAAAAAAATGTTTTAAATGTGTAAAAATTTTAAAAGTATTTTTCTTTACTAGACAAGACTAGAAAAACAGACAAACACCTTTAAAATATTTTAAATATGGATGGTCGTGGGTTCAAATTATATTCAAATGAACTTCATCCTATTCATTCACGAAAGCGTCGTGAACACAAGCGCCTGTAAACGCGACAATTATTCTTTTGATTCCCATTTTTCTTATATATGTCCTCGCTCGCCTCGCTGTAGTAACGGCAAAACGCGGCGTTGAGTTCCGCCACTCAACATTCATTCAACGACGTTGCTGAAAAAGCCTGTTTTAACAAAGAATTTTTTCAAATCGAGTAAACATCGATAGATTGACAAAGTAGTATTAATAAATAATTTTACAGTCTTAATCTCGAAGTGATTTTGTATACGTTCTTGATCACCTTCACTTTGTATATTAATTAGCTTACAAGATAAAGCTTTTACATCGACTTAAAGCTTTAATGAAAATTGGTTTTGATTGTTTATTTTGATTTGAATTAGTAATGACGGTGTGATATTGGGAATTATTTAATTGTGAATTGTGGTTGTAGATTCGATTTGCATATGATGTGGTCAAATCAGCTTCACGCTGTATCCCGCGCACAGCAGGGTAGGCAGGGGGAACCTAGTGTTAAGACACTCCATTCCCCACTTTCTGCCGAATTCTGGAGGCATTGCGTGTTAAGTGGCAGAACTCAACGCCGCGCTTAGCCTCAACACCAGAGCGAAGAAATGGAACTATAAATTTAAGTAAATATTTCATCTCCTCGAGTGGGGTTCGAGCCCACAACCAGTCGGTTTTACAGTCACACTTCGTGCCACTGCGCCACGACTGGCCTCAAATAAAAAATTATGGGCAATGATCAAAAAATCCATGAGCACGTCAAGGAGCTATGTTTTTGTTACAGCTTCACGCTGTATTGCAGGGTAGGCAGAGCGAACCTCGGAATTTAGTGTTTAACCGTTCCCATTATAGAACGTTCCCCTTTCTCACTTTCTACTGAATTCTGGAGACATTGAGTGGCGGAACTCAATGCCGCGCTTTGCCTCGTTACCAGAGCGAGAAAAAATCGACGAGAGAATGATGGGAATCGAACCCTGTCGCATTCAACGACAGCACTACTGAGTCACTAGGTATATATATATTATTTTCAGCAACATTAACATCTACATAATAAATCTATTTAGTATAACCAGATGTTGAGAAATTGAAGTGTAATAATCGCTTAACAAATCGCCTGTATTATAAGCATTATGGTTGAGTGCTTTTAAGTCTATTTACTAATATAATGCATAAGTTACTAATATAATGTATATAAGTTAAGGCTGTTGAAGTGCAGCGGCACAGCTGTAATCGGGACGGTTGTGGGTTCGATTCCCAGTCGCCTGTATCCCACTTACGGTAGGACAGGTAGAGGGAACAAGAGAACGTAGTGCCAAGACACTTCGTACCCCAAAACGACACTCCGTCTCTCAATAACCGCCGAGTTCTTAAGCAATCGCGTGTTGAGTGGCGGAACTCATATGCATACTATTAATACTATTATTCGAAATGGGATTTCTAAGTTTCAATTATCGAATACAGTCTTTATACAGTATATATGTCACTGATCTATTGAACTTAGTATAAAAACACTCCATTCTATCTGATCAAGTTCAAGATTTTATGAGTTAAGTTGCGGTACTCAACGCCGCGCTTTGATTTGCCAGAACGGGGAATTTATTCATGATTCATTATAAAATTGCCTAAATACTGCAATCAGGATGCTATTGTTTAATCAAACATACAGGGTTTGATACTAGAGGGGTTCAACCCTAGGTACCCTAGAAAGGGTTTACAAGGGAATGCTTTAGACCAGTGATTCTCAACCTCTTTTTTTGTTGCGGCACGTATTTAACGATATTAAAATCTGGCGGCACGCAAAGAAAAAGATAAAAATTATTTACTTACTTCAACACACTGTATAAATAGTTTATGACAAAAAGTTTAAATATATATATATTTTGTGGATTTAAATATATATTCATGTTAAAAACATTTTTCTTTTTAAATGATATATTAATTTTGCAAATATATAATTATTATATATTTGTAAAATTTGGCGGCACAGTGGTTGAGAATCACTGCTTTAGACTGATCAATTATAACATTTGTAGGGGCGTATGAATGAAACTGATTAAATACAGTGTATGTATGCATATGAAAAGGCCACCGCCATCGCGGTGTGAGATGGCTTTTGTCTATAAAAGCGATGGTCGCAAGTTCGATTCCCAGACGAGGCTATAAATAATTTTCATTTACTAGCAATACAAAACACAGCGTTGATCTCTCTTACTTACAATGAATTCTCCAAGGACTCCCTACAAGGAATGTCTTAAATTCAGGAGAAAAGTGGAGAACGATGGTTGTAGGTTCATATTTATAGGGTCAATTGTATACTCTTACTAAAGAATAAAAAGATTGACTCCATGCAAATACCAAAAATTATATCTTTTATATATTAAAATTTAGTGGACCATAAATATTAATGGTAATTTAATTAACAGACAATAAATTAAATATTAAATTACTGCTTTCACAAACAATTGTAGACAGACAGATTTGGATGCTTTTAATAAATAAGGATTCCTTATAAAAGCTAACTTCCCTGAAATGAAGAAACCTTATTAAAATTCAACCTTTGCTATTTGATATTTTTTTATTTGATATTATTAAATGATCATTAAAATTATTGTATTTTTTTTAAAACTTTTCTCTGTACTTCGCACATAGCAAAGTAGACAGTGGAAACCTGGGAACTTTATTGTTAAGACATTCCGCTGCCTATTAAGATACTTCTGTTCCCCACTTTCCGCTGAATCCTTCAAGCACTGTGTGTTGAGTGACTGAACTCAACGCCGCACTTTGCATCGTTACCAGAGCGAAGGAATGAAAATATTAAAACATTTCAGTCTCCCCAGTGAGAATCAAACTCATAACGTTCCCGTTTACAATCGCAACTTGTGCCCCAGCAGGTTTCCTTTGTCCAAACTGTATATTATATAAAACATTTATACTAAGGCCTTGAGGCCAGTCGTGGCGCAGCGGCACGAAGTGTGACTGTAAAACCGACTGGTTGTGGGTTCGATCCCCATTCGAGGAGATGAAATATTTACTTAAATTTATATTTCCATTTCTTTGCTCTGGTGTCGGTCGAAGCTAAGCGCGGCGTTGAGTTCTGTCACTCAACACGCAATGCCTCCAGAATTCGGCAGAATTCCCTCTGTCTACTCTGCTGTGTGCGAGATACAGCATGAAGCTGACTTATACTTAGTAATTATGCCAAATTATGAATTTATATCGTTTCATGGTCTTGCTTCCACAATTGGAAAGTGAAGATTTTTTTAAGATAGACGCGTTTTTCCGCATTTACCTAGAAGTAACCTAAAGTTAAAATTCTCCGTTCTCTATGAACCGAACAATTTTCGAGAAATTGCATTTTGTGTGGCGGGCAACAATCCATTTCACACGGTGGGGATCGACGATAGAAAATGATAATGATTGGATAGTCCATATTAAACCACAAAATCTTTTATTTTCACCTTCACGCTGTAGCGGGTTAGGCAGAGATAACCTATTTAAAGGCATTGTGTGTTAAATGGCGGAGCTCAACGCCGTGATTTTCAATTAGTACCAGAGCGAAAAAAATTAAATATTGACAAATAATAATTCATTACCCCGAGTGGGGGTCGAAACCAAAACGATCATGTTACAGGCACACCCTTGTACTCCTGCGCCACAACGGCCTCACAATCTATAACTAACAAAGGCAAAAACACAATAAAATCCATACTAAAACAAATTTTAAAATAATAATTAATAAATCACCAAGCCTCGTTTGATTCAGACAATGGCGGGCAGTATTTAGTTATTTGATTTAGCAAAAACATTTTTAGCCAAAGGCACAAAGCCAACGCCCGAAGCGACTGAACTTTCCTAATTAAATGTATCGGTAACAACTTTTTACATGGTTGATTAAGTATTCACCCCTTTGTTTATACGTCGATAAGTTTTTTATTGGTTGGCGAAGTTCGAAAGGACGGTAGTATGGAAATCGTGTGGGTTTCGATTAGAATGTTTAGTGAATGTGGAGGGGATTACTGAGGAATTATTAGGGAAAGAGGAGAAAAGTTGTTTTTTATTATTTTTCAGTTTTACGCTTTATGTTGTATGTGTAAAACAGGGGTTCCCAATCTTTTCTTGATCAAGGACCATTTTTATATCATTCTTGGTAGCAGGGACCACTATGCATGTACGTATAACAAAAATTAACTGTGAATATTAAACACAAACTTCGCGTCACATGCCATATTTAGGCATCTGCGGACCACTGGTTGGGAACCACTGATGTAAAAGGTACAAAAAGAAGCAAATTCAAATACCGATACCGGTATTGCGTGTTGAGTGGCGAAACTCAACGCCGCGCCTTGCCTCGTAAAATATTAAATATTTCAATTCCTCGAGTGGGTTCCGACCCCATAACCTTCGCTTTTATAGTCCAAAACTTGTGGCACCTGGTTCATGACTCAAATAAGTAAGAACTGCTTAGTTTCTATACTATAATACTAAATAATACCTTAAGTTCTCTTTTATTGTCTAGTATCGACGCGCTCGCAGCTTCGCCCGCTTGAACTACGTAATTATAAATTTATTCATTTGTATTACTTTGTTTTCTAATAATAATAATATCAATCTAAAACCAACATCTGTAGATTTTTGAAAGGTAAAGTTTCAGTCAAATTATTAAATTAGTTATTTATAGCAATTTTATCGAACAGCCGTCTTTAAAATGGCGTAACTTTTTTATTAATAAACCGAAGCAAACAAATCGACTAAGCCGTTTCTGAGATTAGCGTGAACAAGCGCACAGGCAAACAAACAATTTTTTATAATAAAAATCATAATTATAGTTTCATTGCGTTATCAAATGCAGGTGGCATTTGATAACGCAATGAAACTATATATAACATTTTTATATATCTTATTATCTTTCATGTACACGTCCATACACCCCGTTACGATTATATTATAAGTACAAATAACAATACAAATAATTAAAAAAAAAAACAGCTTCACTCTGTATCCCGCACACAGCAGGGTAGGCAGAGGGGACCTAGTGTTAAGACACTCCGTTCACCACTTTCTGCCGAACTCTGGAGGCATTGCGTGTTGAATGGCAGAATTTAACGCCGCGCTTAGCCTCGACACCTGAGCAAAGAAATGGAAATATAAATTTAAGTAAATATTTCATCTCCTCGAGTGGGGATCGAACCCACAACCAGTCGGTTTTACTGTCACACTTCGTGCCGCTGGGCCTCGACTGGCCTCTGTAATTATATATATATATTTAAACGCGAATTCAGATTGAAGGAAGGTTCGTTAGCCAAAGTTTGCGGTGTCCCGCGGCGGCGCCCGCGCTAATTGATTATACGTCGTCGTTTATACTTGATTGACGGAGGTTTTGGTATTTGCAAATCCGTTTCGAAGTTACTTAATTATATGTATTGTGGTCTTAATAAATAATGTACGTATGGGGCAGGTTGTGGGTTCGATTCCCAGTTGAGGCTATGACATATTTATTTTTTTGTAATTTTGTCGCTCTGGTAACGAAGCAAAGCGCACCGTTCGCTCGGAAGTCGATAGAAAGTAGGGAACGGAGTGTCTAAGCACTAGATTCTCTCTACCTACCCTGCTGTGTGACTGTGAGGGATACAGCTTGAAGCTGATTCTACTTTACACAGAGTTAAGTTCCGTCACTCACTTACCCACAGAGTTTTGAAGAGAAAAAACGTAAAGCTATTATTTTGCTATCGTCTACGGCTAGGCGTGACCTCTGGATATTATTGTATATATTGATTATTTTACGCTTACATAGCAGAGTAGGCTGAGACAACCTTGGAAACTAGAGTTAAGACACTTCATTCCCATTAAAACATTTCCATTCTACACTTTCCGCCAAACTCTGGTGGCATTGTATGTTGAGTGGCGGAACTTAACACCGCGCTTTGCCTCGTTACTAAAGCGTGTAAGTCAAAATATTAAAATATTTCATTTTGTTGAATGGGAATCGAACCCACAAACTGTCGCATTTACAGTCACACGCTTGTGCCCATATACTACTACTGCTGAAAGGTTATTTTTTTTAGTCTATTTATAACCAGTTTAAGCTTACACACAGAATAACATACAAATACTCTAACATGGCAGTACGAATAATAGAATAAAACTCATAATAAATTCTGAACGGCGTTTCTTCTAACAATATGGCCGCAATCAGCTTTTGTTTATATTATATTGCAAAATAAGCGATATACGTGTATATAATTGACATGAGGCCGTCGATGCGTAGTGGTTCGTCTATAGTAATTGTGGGTTCAATTCTCATTTGGTGGAAATAAAAAAATATTTCTTCTCTATACAGGTGTTGCTCACCTTACACACGAAGCATCTAAAATTCGGCAGAAAATGGGCAACGGAAGTGTCTTAACATTCAATTCCCAGGTTCCCGCTGCCTTCCTTGGCATGTGCGAGATACAGCGTGTTGCTAAAACAAAAAAGTAAGGCGTTAAGTTCCGCCGTTCAACGCAATGTATGGCAACTGGAGAACGAAATGTCTCCACACCTGATTCTTTTTACCTACCTGGTATACGTAGTTTAACGCCGTACTCAACTCCAATTCCAACACACGCTTAATACAACAATAAATTAAAGCTTATATAATTACTGGCAACACAATTGTTCAAATGAAGGGGAAACAAAGTTTGTCCTCGTTTAATACAATAGGGGGAGGTCGAAATTATCTCGTGTTCACACAGATGCTGTTTCTGGATGATTACTCTCCAAATGTTAAGTTTACGATCATACAAAATTGTTATATTCTTGATTTTGTGTTTATAGTAATTTTTTAAGGCCAAATTCTGACTGGTTGTGGGTTCGATTTCCACACGATGAAATGAAATATTTATTTAAATTTATATGCTCATTTCTTCGCTTTAGTTTCAAGGCTAAGCGCGGCGTCGATTTCCACCAGTTAACACTCAATGCCACCAGAATTTGGAGAGAACTAAGTTCCTTCTGCCTACTTTGCTGTGTACAGGATACAGCGTGAAATTGATTAGTTTAATACATTTTTTATACGATATAAAGAGGGGAACGGAGCGCTTTAATGCTAGGTTCCCTCTACCTACCCTGAAATATGCGGGATACAACGTGATTTAAAAAAAAAATAGTAGGTATATACATACATATAAACTGAGTTGACTTTAATTTTAGTCCTGAAATTGATTGTTGTCTGTTAGTTCGTATTAATTTTATTAAAAAGAGAATTACAATATTCAATTTAAAATTTTTATTTTACACTTACCACTACTATTCTAAAAATGTTATTGAGATTGTAGAAAAATTATTCATTTATGTATCCATAAACAAATAAAGAGATTTATCGTTATGTCTTTATCTATTTTTAAGATAACTTTAAGTAAGCCAAATGGCTATAAGTAGAACCCCTATATATTTTTCGATTCCCTACATTTTTTTGTAGATATGTATATACATCTGTTCTGTCTATTTGTCCGTATATCACAGCCACTTTATTTTGAACCTTATAGGAATAAAGCGCTTTTTAGCAGGGTAAGCAGAGGAAATCATGTGTTAGACTTAAAGCGGAACGGAGTGTTCCCCACTTTGTGGAGCTCAAAGCCAATTTGTGGAAAAAACAAAGGCTTTTTCCAAAGCAATAAATATATTCTCTTGAATGGGAATTGAACCTACAATCGTCGCCTTTACAATAACAAGCAGGGCCGCTGCGTCACTACGGCTCCGATTATTCTTTTACTTTTTAGTTAAAAAGGTTAAAAATAAAAGAAGCCTCTACCAAATCTAATATATAAGTATCTATTTAACTAAAGTAAACCACAGTATACCGTTATTTAATCCGATTCGATAACCAATATTAAGACATTCGACATTCCATCCACCATGTGGAGGCTATCGGGGCGCGCCGCCAAAATTTCTAATAAGTTACAAGGCTACAGTAATTTCGACAAAGCACGTTGCTGAGTTCCGCCTCTCAACACCGCGCTTTATCTTCTTACCGAAGCGAGGAAATGAAATTGTTCATTCCCGAATGGGAATAGAACAACGGTCCCTAACGGCATCTCTCTCGTGCTCGTATTACTACTGCGCCACGACGGCATCTATATTTTATTTATTTTGAAGTCAAAAAGAATAAAAAAATTAAGCTAACCGTACCAAACCGTATAAATAATATATAAAAAAATCAGCTTCACACTGTATCCCGCACACAGCAATAGGCAGAGGGAACCTAGTATTAACACACATCGCTCCCCACTTTCCGCCAAATTTTAAAGACATTGCGTGTTGAGTGGCGATAGAACCCACAACCAATCGATTTTACACTCACACTTTCTGCCACTGCGCCATGACTGGCCTTAATATATAAATATAATATTTATATATGTATGTACAACAACTATTGTAACAAAACTAAACCGCAGGCACCGATATTTAATCCTGTCGGACAGCCAATATTAAGACATTCGACATCCCATCCACCAGGTGGGGTCCCTCAGGGCGCGCCGTCAGAACTTCTAGCAAGACTACGCTAATTTGTCTAACTTAATCTACTACCTACTGTACAACTAAACAAGTATCCCCTAGAGTTCCTTTGTTTTAGTTTAGTGCATGTTTTTGTCGTATTCGTATCGTCTACTTGTGTTATATTGTTGTCGATAATTTAAACTTAGATCATTCATTTAGTTTAGTTCAGTCAGTAAGAGATTTTGGGAATCTAGTGTTAGAACACTCCATTTCCATTAAGGCGCTTCCGTCATATCTATTCCCGACAAAGACTTTTTTTTCTTGAGGCTTTGTCTCGTTAACAGAGCGAGGAAACAAAAATATTAAATATTTCATTCTCAAAATGTTAAAAAACTTACATCTAACTAACATAATTTACCAAAAAGCAATCCTCTTTATAAACGTTACGAAAATTTTAACCATAACCTTAGATATTATAAGATATTATAGAATATACGACCATCGATTGTCCCACACGACATAAAAAACCAACGGCATGTAAATCAGACGTAGGCTTCAAAGTAATTCTCTATTCCGGGAAAAAGGCCGAAATAACTCAAAGACGGTGACAAAAACTATCAAGGCCAGTAGGGTAGGGTAGGGCAGATAGAACGATATATCAACCCAAGAATTGATACTACGGATCCCATCCGTTGAATAGCAACGGATCTTAAAATATTGTATCATCAACTTAGCTTAAGATGTCCTTTTCTAGCACAATAAGAACCTTTTTTTCCGGTGAATAACTCTTTTCAGGTTCTTTTTCAATGAAATAAATGTGGTGGAAGCGTTTTAATGGTTAACACGTCATTGTAATATGGTGCTTACTTTAATTCAATGTTTTTTTTCCTTCCGTTTCGCCGTCGTAGCCCAGGGGCACAAGGGTGCGACTGTAATGCGACGGTTGTGGGTTCGATCCCCACTCGAGGAAATGAAATACGAAGAAATGGAAATATAAATTTAAGTAATTTATATTTCCATTTCTTCGTTCTGGTGTCAAGGCTAAGCGCGGCGATGAGTTCTGCCACTCAAAATGCAATTCCTCCAGAATTCGGTAGAAAGTGGGGAACGGAGTGTCTTAATACTAGGTTCCCTCTGCCTACCCTGCTGTGTGTAGGATATAGCGTGATTTAATTTAATTTTTTCCTATATAGAAAAAAATCGATTTCGGCGGAAAGTGAGAAACGGAAGTGTCTTAATTACAACAGAAAGTCTTAAAGGCCCCTAGGTTCCCTCTATGGCTACCCTGCTATTTGCGGGATGCAGCGGGAAGCTAAATAAAAACAATAGAAAATCCATTTTAAAATGAATTTCTCATTCTTACATTAAATCGTATTGCAGATATTTTTTAATAATGGAAACTATTCTCGTGTAAAGCTACATAGTTATTTTTTTGTGATACTAATATTTTTCCTTTCAAAATGGGTAGAGGGATTATCCGTTCTGTTAAATTCAACGGAAAATTGTATTTGATAATTTCAATTTCGATAAATAAGTTGAAAATGAGTTAAGACATTATATTCATATAGGAAATAGGATTTAATTTCTTAAAATGTGACATTATTGGAGCCATTTAAGCTTAAAATAACCCATAGAAATGACTTAGTTAGTTTTAAGTAATAAAAAGTCAATAAGAATTTTACTTTAAATCCATATAACAATTAATAGTATCAAACAAACGTTTATACTTTATAGCTATACAATTAAGAAAGACTTTGAATAAAAGAATACATACTCAGATTATTTTTACTCAAACTAAACAAAAAATATTATATTTTATGCCTACAAGTTAAGGATTATTCTATTAAATTGTGGAAAGGCCAGTCGTGGCACAGCTTCACGAAGTGTGACTGTAAAACCGACTGGTTGTGGATTCGATCCCACTTGAAGAGATGAAATATTTACTTAAATTTATATTTCCATTACTTAGCTCTGGTGTCGAGGTAAAGCGCGGCGTTGAGTTCTGCCACACAACACGCAATGACTCCAGAATTCAGCGGAAAATGGGGAACGGAGTGTCTTAACAAATTCTTCTACTTTATAATATAGCTATACATTTAAAAAAATCCTTTGAATACAAGAATACCTACTCAGATAATTTTTACTAAAACTACTAACTAACTGGGTTCCTTCTGCCTACCCTGCTGTGTGCGGGATGTCTTTTAAAGTTTTGGCATTTTCAAATAAACTTTTGTATATTTTTGTATATCTAGCTTACCACCAATGCCGTGATAGCGTTCATACCGTAAAAGCGTTCACACATCTCGATCGAAACAAATTATATCCACTTTCTAGAATATTCTCGACGGAACTAGAAGCCAAGATTCCTTTTTCACAACAAGTTTTACTTCTTAGAGGGAAGCGATGAAACGGAAAATTGTTTGCGACGTCGCACCCGACGCTCACCGCAGACTAAAGTTAGTTACATACTGATGTATCTTGAAAACATATAAATATAATACGAGGCCAGTCTAAACCCCACTGGTTGTGGGTTCGATCCCCACTCGAGGAAATGAGATAATTGTTTAAATTTATATTTCCGTTTCTTCGCACTCGTGTCTAGGCAAAGTGCGGTGTTAAGTTCCGCCACTCAACACGCAATGCCTCCAGAATTTGGCGGAAAATAAGGAACGGAGTGTCTTAACATTAGGTCCCCTTTGCCTACCCTGCTGTGTGCGGGATACAGCGTGAAACTTTTACATATATAATATATGCAGAGATTTGCATCAAGATAAATTCGGAAAAATGAACGGAAAATAAAGAACGGAGTGTCTTAACACTAGATTCCCTCTGTCTACCCTGCTGTATGCAGGATACAGCGTAAAGCCGTTTTTTTTTTACATATTGTAATATATGTCGGAGGTTTGCATTGAGATTAAAAAGAATGGAGACTAAATATAAATTAATTTTGAATGTAAATTACATTCACACCGATCACACTATAACGTTGGTCAGTCGTGATATAAAGACTAACTAGTTCATAGTTATCATATTCACATAGTTCAACTAATAAATTAAATAACGATAACTTCAGCTATCAACCACCAGTACTTTCCACAGAAGTGGAAAGTATGTATTTAAATTATCTGACGCTTGGAGCAGTGCCTGGGACTTTTGACTACAGGAGTAGGCTTTAGGATTCTCTTTATGCAACAAACGCTCGTCTTCACTGCTCCAAGCCAATATAATCATAAATAAGTGTTAACCACATTCATAATTAAAATAATAATTAATTAATTAAATAGTCAATTATCCGAATAGTCCAGGACAGCCAGTGAACCAAACCACAACAGAGTAAAAACTCCACGTAAATAATAGGTCTTAACCACATTTATTATTAAAATAATAATTAATTAATCAAATAACACATCAGAGCCAAGACTGTTCATACGATGCTTCTTCGAAACGGTAAAATTGCTGTTGACCTGGGGTGGTCTATACAGCTTCTCTGGGTGATGAGGGGCGAAAGTAGCTCGCCCTAGCTTTGATGGACGCTCATGAAGGGTTGGCGATCATCAGGGCGGATTTTGACCGTTGGGCCGGTCACGTCGAGGCGCGGACGTGCCGTGAGGTAAGACTGGCCTCGCCTCTTACAGCAGCGGAGAGTGTGTCGTGTGACTGAGGAATTAATCCTGCATATACATATATTGGACGTTTGCGACTGTGATTAGATCGTCGGAATCTAGAAGGATGCTTCAAGGGCGTCGAAGAAGCGGGTGTGGATGAGAAGCGTAATTACACGCTTCGACAGTGAGTGGTTTGAGGTGTGAAGCTGCACGCTCGTAGTAGCGCTTGGCTAGGCGTTTGCAGAATTTCTTTAATGATTCCAGTCCAAAACCTTTGTGTAGGAACGTTGCGGAAGTACAATGGGCATCCAGATGTCATGCGGAGGAATTTGTTTAGGAACCTCGGAAACAGGTCTATCTTGGTGTGCGCGAACACGACACAAGCCTAGGTCATGTACACTAAATACACATACTCTGGGGGATTCTATAATTTTTTACGTAACCTACTCTTAGAGTCGTCGATGACGATGTGATATAACGACTTAGATTCTATTTGCTTCTTTTATATGCGGAAGACGCGTAATAAAAGGAAATATATAAAAAAATGTATGTACTTCTAACACTATATTAATATACTTGTAAAACAAAGTACAGCGTTAAGTTACGCAACTCAATGCTTACAAATTTAAACAGAAAATACAAAATGGAGTGCGTTGACACTAGGTATTCAATACGATATGTTTTATTTCATGTAATGGTCAAGAAATCATAGCAATGTTATTTCTTATAATTATTATAACATAAAATAAAAAAAGTATAATTCTCACATACCTAGTGAACACAAACCTTTACAAAAAGCTTTAAGAAAAATTTAAAAAGAAACAAACCATTGAATTAACGTTAGCTTCAACATAAGGGCAATCTACGAACTATCGCTTGAAACTTTTTACTGTTATTAACTGTAAAACTTCTTACTAGTTCTATTGTAAGGAGGTTTTGTCGAATGAATAATTCTCTATTTTCTCTAAAAATCAGCTTCACGCTGTATCCCGCATACAGCAGGGTAGGCAGAGGGAACCTAGTGTTAAGACCGAGTTCTGGAGGCATTGCGTGTTGAGTGGCAGAACTCAACGCCTGCTTTGTCTCGACACCAGAGCGAAGAAATGGAAATATAAATGTAAGTAAATATTTCATCTCCTCGAGTGGGGATCGAACCCACAACCAGTCGGTTTTGCAGTCACACCTCGTGCCGCTGCGCCACGACCGGCCTCCAAAATTATATTAATACAGTTATTAAGAAAAAACGATAAAACATCACTCTACTCTCCTTTCATTCCACTCCAATTCACTAGATTAGTTATCTAGTAACTATTAATGCCGTTACAAGGCGCAAATGCGAAACGTTAGTCAAATGGCCCATAACTGGTGTAGTCTAGCACTCAAGATTATTACTACTATAAATAATGTATGCGAACAACTGTCTACTTCTATTCTTTAGTTGTACTGTAGAAATATTTTCCGTCATTTTACTTTGTATATAGTGTTTTGAGTTTTTTCTTCAGTTTTAAAATATATTTTAGTTTAAATATGTAATATTTCTTTATATTGGTATAGAATAATAATATTTTAATCGTAGATTTTAGGAATTAATTCCGAAAAAATTGAAATCTGTGTATTAAAACCTGTGTCTCGTATGTTCACATTCTTGCACTAAGCAGTGGTTTACTATTTACATAGCGTAAGTTTTTATCAAATGGCAGCAGCGAGAGATGCTGATGGATTCACATAGCAGGAAGTACTTGAAAAATTAGTGTTAAGACACTACGTTACACATTTTCCGCCCAATTCTTTTCTTCTCTTTTGCCTGGTTACTAAAGCAAAGAAATGAAAATATTAAATATTTTATTCCCCCAAGTGGGAATCGAACACACAACTTGCAGCACAACAATCTCAACGAATAAATTAATAACAAAGTTTCGAAGGTTGCTAATTAAATGGGGAAGCTAGTGAGGAAACCTGCAGATGACAAGTTAGATATCTTCGCTTTAATGGTAATTACTTTATACTAATTTAATGCGATATTTCTTATATTAATATTTTAAAACCTTGACGCCCGCGATGACGGTGTTCGCGACGGTTGTAGGTTCGATTTTCGTTTTCTCGCTCTGGTAAGAAGATAAAGAGCGGCGTTGAGTTCTGTTTGTTACTTAACGCGAAACAGTGTGTTTTTGTTAATACGAACCTAATGGTGAATTATGCCTTGCTCGTGGATTATAGCGTGAAAATAAAAAAATCTTTTGGTGAAGTGGGAGTTTTGCCGTTTCGGTGATATGAAATAGGATTAGGGTCAATAATAAATAATTAAATTATAATCAATCCCAATGGCTCGAACCTGCAACCATCACATTCACAGATAGTCGTCGCACTGTGACACGCTGAGCTTTTTAAATTAATATTTTTTACTGTATACCTCTTTCACCAATTTGTTAAGCTTCACGCTGTATCCCGCAGCAGGCTAAAGTAGGTTAGGCAGAGGGAACCAACCTAGGGTTAAGTTATTCCGTTCCCCACTTACGCCGAATAATCTAGGCATTGCATGTTGAGTGGCGGAACTCAACTCCGTGGCTTGCCTTGTTACCAGGGTGAGGAAAAAATAATTTACCCTTTCAAACGGGGCTCAAATCCCAACCATTGTGCCCCTTGTGCCTCTGCGCCGCGACAGGTATTTACCATTTATTGAAATAGATACTATTATTCGATATCAGAAACGCTTAATATTCCTGAAAATGATATAAAAACACATATCGTCTATATGTTTCTTAGTAATTCGGAAAGTAATTCTTCGTAATTGCATAAAGTGATGTATCCCTTAATAATAACACTTCATAATTTGAAGTTTACTTGAAAATATTTTTTTGTTATCAGCTTCACGCTGATGATAAGATACTCCGTTCTCCATTTTCTGCCGAATTCTGGAGGTATTGGGTGGTGAGTGGGGGAACTCAACGCCGCGCTCTGTCTCGACACCAGAGCAAAGAAATGAAAATATAAATTTAAATAAATATTTGATTTCCTCGAGTGGGGATCGAACCCACAACCAGTCGATTATGGTCACAATTTATACCACTGCGCCACGATTGGCATTGGAAAATAATTCTAAATTTCTCCAATAAACGCTGTTGCCTACATGTAACTGCCCAGACTGACACCATTTGAATGTTCTTTAAGTCTTTTTACCTACATCTACCCTCTTTTACTAGAGTTTACTTACACTATATTAATTTAACTTTTCCAATAACATTCACATTTTATTATCATACTTAATGCTTTAAGAATAAAGTTCATTGTTATATAAAAAAGAAGCAATTTTTGGGAAAATCCATCTGTCACAAACAATGATTGAATTCAGCGGTCTTGATTTATAACGAGTTTTGAGGGTAGATGATTTTGGTGAGCTATTTAAAAGTTTGTATACAAGCACTTTGCTATCGCTCCGGCTGTCTAGCTTATTAAATTCTTTTTATATTGAAATATATGGTGAAGCAGATGGTTTACAAAATATTTTATAATTTAATTATTTTATATCCTCGCTTTAGTAATGAGTCACAGCGAGGCGTTGATTTCCGCCACTTAAAATTTATTGCCTCGAGAATTCTGGGAAAAGTGGGGAATGGAATGGTGATAATGGGAACGGAGTGTTTTAAAAGTAAATTACAAAGTTGCCTTAAACTACCTTAGGTGAACGTCGTGGTTGTAGATTCGATTTCCACCAGTTTTGCCAGTCAAAAGACCGGCGTTAAGTCATCAAATTTGGGCGGAAGATGAAAAATGAAGTACCTTTTGTTACCTTGGCATTTTTTTCTCTGCCTATTCTTCAATACACAATGAAGTTGAAAAAAATTCAATCTGGTGACAAAAGGCACCTTATACTAGGTGCCTTTGCATACATTGCTAAATACGGGATACAGCTTGAAGCTGAAAAAAAATCTTCAAAACAGTCTAACAATAAAAATATGTACTCTATCGAAAAAGGAAACCTTTTAAAAATCACTTAGCATTATAGAAGAGAACTGAAATAGCTGAAATATCCTCTTTTACTGCATATTGTTCCAAAATATATGTATAAAAGGAGCAAGGAATCATAAAATATGCATCGCGTTTGCATCCGAACGCCTGGGAGATATGTAGATTTTAGACAGTTTTTGTCTAGTTGTTTAGTGTAAATAAGAAATTTAAATATTTACTATACTTCATTTTTTACCTTACGCCGTATTTCACGTATTGCAGGGTAGGTAGGGGAACCTAGTGCTAAAGTATTCCGTTCCCGATCTTCCGCCGCATTTTCGAGACATTGCGTATTGAGAGGAGAAACACAACGACTCGTTTTACCTCATCATAAGACTTTAGATTTCTTTATTGTCTTTAGATAAGTAAAATTTAAATAAAACAAAAATGACGCGCGGTACATGGGACGTGGGGGCAGTAACGTCGGTTTCTGTGAGTTTCGTCCTGATGGAGCCATTCAACGGGACAGACCGTGCGTTTTGTGTGCGCGAGTTTTATCAAAACAACAATTCAGCAACCGTCGCGTGGCGTAACGTTCGAAAACACAAAGGTGACACGCAACTTTGACGACACTCCAACTCTTCAAACGATTAAGAATTGGGTTGTTAAGGTCGAGGAGACCGGTTCAACCTTAGAAAAAATGCGGTCAGGTCGCTCAAAGACATCGACACAGTGGCACAATCTATTCGTGAAAATCCTACACAGTCAACTCCTAAGCAATCCAGTGCATTAAATGTACCCAGAACATAATCACAAAGGATTTTGAAGAAAGATTTACTCATGCACCCTTACAAAATTCAGTTAGAGCGAGAATTAAAAAATACGGACGCTATTCAAAGAGAAAATTATGTTAATGAAGTGTTGAATCGGTTTACTTCGTTTAATAACATAATGTTCTCTGATGAGGCTCACTTCCATCTTAACGGGAATATTAGTTATAAGCCACTATTGGAGCCCCATCAATCCAAAACTCAAGCATCAGAAGCCCTTAAAAAGTCCTAAAGTGACATTTTGGGCCGCTGTTTCAGCCCATGAATCGTGGGGCCTTACATCTTTGAGAACGGCAGAGGGCGCATTGTCTTAGATCACCTTTTTTAGTTACAGTTATAAAGAGGCCCTTACTTCAATCCTTGGTAATCTCCTCAGTGTAAAACACTCCGTCTTACACTTTATGCCAAACTTCTAGAGGCATTGCGTATAAAAATATTGAAAAATATATTTAGGCCGTGGTGGCGCAGCGGCACAGCGTTTTTAAATGTTATGGTTTTTCGACTTCCATTCATGGGTCTAATTATTTTTATTTCCTCAGTATGGCAACGTTGTGATATGATGAAGCATGGCGTTGAGTTCTGCCACTAAACAGCCAACGTCTCAAAAATGGGTCGGTGCGTATGGAACGTAGCGTCTTAACATTAGGTTCTCTTTGGCAACTCTCATGTAATCTCGCGTTCTAAATAAAAAAAAACCATACAAACGAGATAATCCATACGAAAGAAAAATGAAAATATCACCGCACACATAAAAAGGAGACACCTCGGAGTAACAAACGACGCCACTAATATATTAAACCTTCAATAAGACCATTTGTCACTCGCTTATTTCACAGGTGATGTCACAACAAATACGCGGACAGTATCGCGTCTTATTTCCCTGGCGGCTGCCTCTCATAAGTCGCGTTGACTTTGTTTACACCGACTCGCTGCTGGATAGTTCGTTTTAAGTTGAAGTTTTCTATGTTTGTTATTTGAAACTGAAAATATTGTGGGTTTGTTTGTATGGAAAGATTTAAATTTAGGTAGTAAAGGGTTGTTCTGTCACCCAATTCTAAAAAAAACAAATGCATTAAATGAGTAAGCAAAAAAAATTGTGTTACTACAATTTTACTAGTATACGATTACTATTAAATAATGTTTTCATGTAACTGGAAATAAATATATTTAAACACAACATGCAATGCCCCCAGAAATTTGGCGGCAAGTGGAAAACAGAGTATTTTCACTAGGTTTCTTGGTTCCCTTTGCCTACTTTTTTATGGTAGGGAAACAGCGTGAAAAGAAGAGAATATTATATAAATAAAAAAATATATCTAAATTAAATCAGCTTTACGCTGTATCGCGCACACAGCAGAGTATACAGAGGGAACATACTGTTGAGGCACTCCGTTCCTCACTTTTTGCCGCATTCTGAAAGCATTGCATGTTGAGTGGCAGAATTCAACGCCGAGCTTTGCCTTAACACCAGAGAGAATGTAATGACGCAAAGTAGGGTGTTCAGTTCGGCAATATTTTAACATAAGGTTTCCAAGTTCCCTCTGCCTACCTCTACGATATATGCAGGATACAGCGTGAACCTAAAAAATTACAAGAAAACATATTTCAAAAACAATAAATCAAAAACAAATTTCAATTTATTTGGAACTATCTCTCACTATCCTGCCTCAATTATTACTACGGCTGTAAACTCAACACATTCTTGGGAGCTTAGTAAGTTGTTGTGACTGGATTGTAAGTGTTAACTATTTGAGCTTAACTAAATGTCTGTTTTCTTAGCAAATGTTGGAGATAAACTTATTAGGCTTAGAGTGCCACCTAAATAACGTATATAGGGGGAAATGTGATTATAATATAATATAATATATATAAATAAAGTGAATTAGATTTAAAATTATAAATTTTATACATATAGTTGAGGCCGTTGGTTAGGCAGGTTATAGGTTCGATTACCACTTGAGGATATAATTTATTTAATATTTTTGTTTCTGCATTTTAGAAAAGAGGCAAAACGCGACGTTGAGTTCCGCTACTCGAGAACGAATAAGTTTCCAGGTTCTTTCTATCTACTCTGCTATATGCGGAATACAACGTGAAGCTACAAAAAAAATAGTAAATCGAATATATTATACTTACATCGAGTGGGAATCGAAACCCCAACTATCACATATTCTATACATCTAAACACTAATCAACTACGCAACAGTAGCTATAAATATGAAAATTAATCACCAAAATTCAGCACGAATGAGCTCTACGTAGAGCACTGCAATAATAATCAGTATAATCAACAGAATAATTTCGTTCATATATTTATGTATCATACATACATATAATACATTCATACATATACATACATTATGAGGCCAGTCGTGGCGCAGCGGCACGAGGTGTGACTGTAAAACCGACTGGTTGTGGGTTCGATCCCCACTCGAGGAGATGAAATATTTACTTAAATTTATATTTCCATTTCTTCGCTCTGGTGTCGAGGTTAAGCGTTGCGTTGAGTTCTGCCACTCAACACGCAATGCCTCCAGAATTCGGCAGAAATTGGGGAACGGAGTGTCTTAAAACTAGGTTCCCTCTGCCTACCCTGCTGTGTGCGGGATACAGAGTGAAGCTGATTTATTTATTTTTTATATACATACATTCATACATCCATACATACATACATTCATACATACATTTGGATAATATTCACAATTTCCGTTTACATTTGCCCGTAGATTTTACATATTAATGACAACATCCGGCACCCGGTATTATGCAAACCAAATTCAATTATATGTGCGCATTTTGATGTAAGCCATTATGGAATGCATTAAATTTCGCACAAAATCCATTGATGTGTCGATATTCGATAATTGTCGAACGCTATTGTAATAGGCCGCTCGGTGGTCGATGGTTAGAGGGATAAACAATGGTGGCCTAATGAAACTATATATAGATAGATATGTAAATTTTTAAAAGGTGAATTCTATTTTGTTTCTAAATTAAAAAAAGTATTTATAAAAACAAAAAATCCGACTGCATAAAACTAAAAAGAAAATAAACAAACCCAATAGTTTATTAGGATTAACAGTCGGGACCTATAAGTAATTCTTCAATCAATAAAATCTTTACCAGGAACCCTGCATAATTTAAAGAGGTTCCGACTGTTAATCCTAATAAACTATTGGGCTTATTTATTTTCTTTTTAGTTTTATGCAGTCGGGGTTTTTGTTTTTATAAATATTTTTTTTATTTTTTACTTTTTTGTTAGGATTCATTGTGGTAATTATAATCATGATATACTTTTTTGAAATCCTCGTATTGAGCTCTTGAATTTGATACCAATATTGTGGTATTCGAAACGCTTTTTTTTTCTCTAAGTCTAATGGCGTCCCACATGATTGTTTTTTTAACGTCACCTATACACTTAGACTGCTAATACGAATCTAACGATACCTCAATTATGTAAATTTGTTCAGCGGTTCTTGAGATATGAGGTAATAAAGAATATTACATATATACATACAAGATACGCGCGAAAAACATAACCCTTCCTTAGCAGTCGGGAAAAATGTCTGCGTAGAAATACAAACGTTAAGAATTTCAGCGTAGCTCGATGAGAACATATGGTTTAGTTAGTCAGAGCGCTTGGACGGTTTCCAAAGAGCCGCGGGTTCATATCCCGCTACGTTCAAAGTTTTATACGTTTTCTTAATAAGTATTTTTCTTTCCTACGTGTGGAATAACTTACTTTAAAACTAACTAACTACCTAACTAACTAACTTTAAATTATTTAAAAATATGCCAGCGTTGCCAAACGTCCCAATATCAGCGGGAAGTCCCGATTTTTAGCCCCAAATTTAAATGTTCCGAGCGGGACATACATGGTCTCACTTTTCGTGAATTATTCCACGCACTTTGAGAATTATTTTTTAATTACTATAATATTTTTAATAAGTGACTAATTCCAGAAATAAAAAATCCCGCTGTTCCTTGAGACCAAATTTGTCAACGCTAATCAATACTCATAACTTAACTTAACTTCACGCTTTATCCCTAGCGGGGTAGTTAAAGAGAACGGAGCGCCAAACGCTACAGCTCATCAATACATATATAACATAATATATTATGATATTCATAAAAGAATATAATAATTAATTTTTTAGTGTCCTGGTGCAGCGGCACACAGAAAAGCGATGGTTGTGGGTTCAATTCACTCAGAGAATGAACTTAAAACAAAAGAATACATTAAAAAATTCAACTCTGATGAAACTAAACGTCTTTTAGATAATTAGTTAAAAGCAATCACTACAAACGAACGATATGTATATAACTACAACAAATTTAATTTCCTAAAGCGACATCAGAATGTTTGATTTCAGACACTTTACTATTATCAAAATGGCTAATGTGAAACTATGTATTATATAAGTATATTGTGGCACAGTGGCCCAGCGTCTGACTGTAAACACGACGGTTGTGGGTTCAATTCACTTGGAGGAATGAATTATTTTAATGTTCTGCTAACAAGACAAAACGTAGCTTTGACTTCTACCACTCGACAATTTATATAAAGCGAAAACTCTTTTAGACAATCGGTTACCAAACAATCACTATAAACGAACAACATGTTCTCATATATACATTTTTTTTCAGCTTTACGCTGAATCCCGCACACAGCAGGGTAAGCAGAGGGAACCTAGTGTTAAGACACACAGTTCCCCACTTTCTGCCGAATTCTGGAGGCATTGCGTGTTGAGTGGCAGAATTCAACGCAGCGCTTAGCCGCGACACCAGAGTGAGGGAATGGAAATATAAATGTAAATAAATATTTCATCTCCTCGAGTGAGGATCGAACCCACAACCAGGCACACTTTGTGCCACTACGCCAGGAGTGGCCTCTCGTCAATGTATATATACATATATAACTGTAACAAAGTTAATTTCCTAAAGCGACATCAGAATGTTTAATTTTAGGCACTCGACTATTATCAAAATGGCTAATGTATGTTAGCACAGTCACAGTCACTGTCGCGCTTGTATTTGCGTTGCATTGGATTTTGTGTTCGAGATATAACACGTTTTAATGTTTACCACGAATCCAGATTTGGTGGTTGCCTTATATGGGTATATATATTGGGAGTTCCGAAGTACCTGAACAAACAGTAAGGACCTCTTTAAGTTATGCGGGGTTCCTGGTATAGATTTTATTGATTGAAGAATTACTTATAGACTGTTAATCCTAATAAACTATTGGGCTTGTTTATTTTCTTTTTAGTTTTATGCAGTCGCGGTTTTTGTCTTTACAAATATTTTTTTTATTTTTCCTTTTTTTGTTAAAATTTATTATGATAATCATAATCATGATATACCTTTTTAAAATCCTCGTTGTAAGCTCTTGAATTTGAGACCCATATTGTGGTATTCGAAATGAAAAATATTTTTTTCACAAAATCCAATGGCGTCCCACACCCGCCATGATTGTTTTTATTTAACGTCTCCTATCTAAGAGCACTTGGGCTGCTAATACGAATCTAACGATACCTCAATTATGTAAATCCGTTAAGCGATTCTGGAGATATGAGGGAATAAAGAATAATACATACATACAAGATACACGCGAAAAACATAACCCTTCCTTAGCAGTTGGGAAAAAGAAAAAAATATATTTAGAAAACGTATATAAATTTTAATTTAGCGGGATTTGAACCCGTACCTCTTTGAAACTTATTATCTATTCTGAATATTCCAGTTTTCAAAAAAAAAATGTATGTGAACTGAAGGTATGTCACCTAAAATTATATACATACATATTACATATATTACTAAATATTTCTGTTTCTTTTTAGCTTCACGCTGTCCTGCACATAGCAGGGTAGGCAAAAGGAACCAAGTTCCCATTAAGACAACTCCGTTTCTTACTTTCCTCCGAATTCTGGAGACGTTGTGTGTTAAATGGTTGCACGCTTCGCTGCGTTTTGCCTCTTTACCAGAGCGAGGAAATAAATAAATAAATCAGCTTCACGGTATATCCCGCACACAGCAGGGTAGGCAGAGGGAACCTAGTGTTGAGACACTCCGTTCCCCACTTACTACCAAATTCTGGAGGCATTGCGTGTTGAGTGGCAGAACTCAACGCCGCGCCGCCTCTACACCAGAGCGAAGAAATAGAAATATAAATTTAAGTAAATATTTCATCTCCTCGATTCGGGATCGAACCCATAACCTTTCGCTTTTACAGTCACACGCGTGTACCGCTGCGCCACGACTGACCTCAACATATAAACAACATATAAAACACTGTTTAAAAATTTAAACAGGTAATGCTTTCACAATGAAAGAGATAAGGCTGAATAAAACGCGGTCATAAACTACCCTCACACTGCGTGTATAGAATTGTTGGTGGACCCTTTAAAGAGTCGTAAAAAATTTACACCCTCGTCCAACCTCCCGGGAGACATCAAAATAATCTGCGACAGTAAAAATTAAATGACAAAAATATAATATAAAAAAAATATACTTATTCATATGAATGTAAATGGAACAATGAATAAGAATAGAACCTTTATGTAATAATTTTTTTATGTTTATGTTTTTTAGATTAAATTATTTATAAGGTGGTTTTAAAATATTTGTAAGCTTCACGCTGTATCCTGCACATAACAGGATATACAAAAGGAACATCGGTACCTAGTGTTCCCTTTAGGATATTTCCGTTTTCCAGTTTCCGCCGAAATTTGAAGCATTGTGTTTTGAGAGGCGGAAATCACTGTTGCACTTTGCCTCGTTACCAGAGCAAGGTAATCCATTTCCAACCAATGAAATATTTAATTTTGTCGAGTTTCCCGATTAGGAATCGAACCACAACCTATTACGTTTTCAGCTATACGCTTGCGCCCCTGCACCATGATAGACCTCCCTTTATATTGTATTTAGTTTGAATCGTCTGGTTGTGTGAACGCAACGGTTGTGGTTCGATTTCCAATCGAGGGTATGATACAAAAATGATAACAAAACAGGCGTTGAGTTCTGCCACCCAACACATTACGTCTCGGAAATTTGGACAGAGGTTTGGAAAGGGAAGGCCATAATAATATATTTCCTCTGCCTACTCTGCCATAAGCCGTATACAGCGCGACCATATTTTCAAAACTTTTCACCTTTTGCACTTTTTGTAAAGTCAAAAGGTTCTATTTATTTATTTATACATACTTTATTGCACATAATTACAAAAAAAATATATAAAAGGCGAGTTTAACGCTTAAGAGTATTTATTCTCTTCCAACCAGCTGTCTCCTGTCTTTTACTGTCTTTTCAACAAAAGAGACTATGAACGTCAAACTCGATATAACAGATGGTGATTTTCGCTGCATAATTGATGATGCCTGAGGGAAAAGGTCTCTATAATGATTGAAAATATTGTATTGTTTGCTTTGTATGTATATAAAAATGAGAAACTTAAGAGTTTGACTTGTTTCAAATTGTATTTTTGGGGTTCCGTACCTCAAAACGTAAAAAAATGAAAATCTTATAGGATCACTTGTTATTTGTCCATTTGTCTAGAGATTGCGTGGATATATCAAAACTCTTTCGTTCCTCAGTTGCCACCAAATTCTGGAGGCATTGTGTGTTGAGTGGCGAATTTCCACGCCATTACCAGAGCAAGGAAATAAAAATATTAAATAATTTATTTCCTCAAGTGAGAACCAAATCCACAACCCCGTTTATGCCCATGAGCCACGACTGGCCTCACAAAAGACTATTAATGTCTATTTATATAGCATTATATAATAGGTAAAAACCATAACGGAACGTGCCATAACATCGATTTACATATCTTCCATTTAAATCTAAATAGAAACAATGGTAACAACAGAGGCTATGACAATTTTGATAATGTTTATTTGGTTCTTAACTAATGTAAATAGGGGTCTAAAGGGGAAGAGATGAGTTAAGTCAGGGGGTGTTTTACAAATGGTAATGCAAAAAGGTTATAGTATTCACCATTGAGAGAGAATAATATTATTCAAATGACATTAGATGTTTGTAACTTGATTTTGCCCTTGTGGTGGATACTATACAGAGGGTGTCGATTTGAATTCTGTTTCTTGGTTCAAATAGGTTATATAGGCGTTTGATTTATTGCTTTTTATTTATCCTGTTTTGGTTCATAACCAAATACAGAAAAAAACCTAATATAATAATAATTCTATAGGAAGTAAATAACGTAATATACTACAAAAAAAATATTTTCCCTTTTTTTTAAGCATGACTGTATCCCACATGTAGCAGGGTACCTAGTATTAAGACACTCCGTTGCCATTAGGACACTTATATCCTTCGCTTTCTTTTGTATTCTGCGCGTTACCAGCGCGTGAAAATTAATTATTTATTTATTTTTTCCTCAAGTAGGAATTGAATCTACAATCTGTCGCGTTTACACGCTTGTATTCTGCGCCACGACAAAAAACTGAAAAAATGTTTCTTATTTATATAATGTCTTTGCAGTTTTTCTTTTCTTTTTGGTCGTCTTTTAGTAACAAGATATATTTATATAACTGTTTAATTAAATCTAGGAAACTGAATTGGAATCACTTGTAGTAATTAGATCATCCTGAAACTTGATAGTTACTTAACTTGGTGATAATCAAATTATATGATAACATCGATCTGGTCTATTAATGGGGCCAGGACCTGATAAGTGTAACTTTTCAGAAGTTACAAGAAAAACACTCGATATTTTTAAACATTTTTAAAGTGTTATTCCACACTTAGGAAAGAAAAATACTGATTTAGGAAACGGATCCAGGAGGTTCGAGTCCAGTTACGTTCAAATTTTTATACGTTTCCTTAATAAGTATAATAAACACTCGACTTTAGTCTCACAAAATGTGTTGCTCCGAGCATATTATATAACACTTGCAGGATATAGAGTGCAGATGCTGGTTAAAGAGAACAGATAACCCTAAATAAAATATATTTTCATTAAATTCTATCGCAAAATATAAAACATATCGTAATTGTTACATTCGAGGCGATAAAGAGGTTAGATGTGTACTCGAGAAAATGAATTAGTTTTGCTTGTTTACTCTCGCTCTGGCAACAAGATAAAACGCGGCGTTGACTTCAGCAACAGCCACACGAGAAAATCTCTCGAAACTAGCTATAATAATTGAATTAACAACCAAATAGGATTTTTTTTTCAGCTTCACGCTGTATCCCGCACACAGCGGGGTAGGCAGAAGGAACCTAGTGTTAAGCCAATCCCTTCCACACTTTCCGCCGAGTTTTGGAGACACGTGCGTGTTAAGTGGCGGAACTCAACGCCGCGCTTTGCCTCGATATCGACCAATCTCTCTAAATAATTAAATTCACAACCAAATAAGATAAAATATCTGTATAAATATGATATAATAAAATTTACACCGCTTCAATAAACAGTACTGTTCCGCGACGAGCTTGTCGTACGGTAAAGCATTAAACTTTTTATACCCTTCAGATGTACTCAAATTGAGCGTGAATTGCGTAATAACGTAAATACGTGGAGAAGTGATGGAATGGATAAGTTGTTTTTAAGCTTCTATACTTTTTAAAGAAAGAAGGAATCCTTATAAGATCATTGTCGTCCGTCTGTCTGTCAAGACCGTTTATCTCAGGAACGCTTGGAAATATCGAGTTAAAATTTAAACCATATACTCAGCTCTGCGGCCCCATGTTTTCCTAAAAAAATCTATATTTACTTACAAAAAAGATATGGCCGATTATATCGTAGAAAAGCGTATTTCGACACTATCAAGGGAATCAAAATTAATTCCGGTTGACCTAGAATTATGAAATTTGGCAGCTAACTATCTACAGATAGTACTTGTTCAGGAAAAAAATCTGACAAATATACATTTTTCGTTAAATCCTAAGAAAAGGGGGCAAAATTTGGTATTAAAGCCGTTATTACAAGTGAAGTACCAAATGAAAGGGCTCTGGCTAAGAAAAAAAAATCTTTTTTCAGCTTCTTACTGTATCCCGCACATTGCAAGGTAGACAGATGGAACCTAGTGTTAAGACTCTCCGTTCCCCACTTTCTGCCGAATTCTGGAGGCATTGCGTGTTGAGTGGCAGAACTTAACGCCGCGCTTTGTCTCGTTACCAGAGCGAAAAAATAAATTTATTAAATATATATATATTCCTCAAGTGGAAATCGAACCTATAATTGACGTGTTAACAGTGTCATACTCTTGCTCCTGCACCGTCAGTAGACAATGCAATATCTCGAAACAAGGTTCCCTGCGTACCCTGGTATGTGAAGGATATAGTGTAATAATATAAACGGCTTTTTTTATAATCCGATTTTTTTTAGATTTTTCAAATGAATACCAAAATTAACATTATACAATATTACTAACATAATATATACGAGTATATGTAAATAAGTTTGTTAATTTAATCTAAATTGTAGTAAAATAGAATGTAACTAGAGTCAACGCTGATCGAAAAAGCTGATAGTGAACGTTCCTTTTCAATTTTGCTACTTTGTTAAATTCCATTTTGTGTTTAATATTATGCTGATTCTTATCAAAGTTAAAATGATTTTACAAATATTGTATAGCTTATGGTTCTAGAGAAAATGAACTATTATTTTAATTGGAACTATTAATAAAGTTTACAATTTTACATAAGTATAGACACCATTAAAAAATACTATAGTTTAATACTTTTTAGGAAACATATAAAAAATATGCGCTTGTCATTTTATAGGTATTAAGATCCATATTTGTTCATTCTTTTTACAGAGGTATTTGTCGGTTTCCATATTTATTTATTAGAGGCCAGTCATGGCGCAGGGGCTCAAAGTGTGACTGTAAAACCGTGGGTTCGATCCCCACTTGAGGAGATGAAATATTTACTTAAATTTATATTTCCATTTCTTCGCTCTGGTGTCGAGGCAAAGCGCGGCGTCGAGTTTTGCCACTCAACACACAATACCTCCAGAATCCGGCAGAAAGTAGGGAACGGTGTGTCTTGACACTAGGTTCCCTCTGCCTACCCTGCTGTGTTTGGGATACAACGTGAAGCTGGAAAAAAAATATAAAAAATATTTTTGAGTTTGGAATAACACATTAAAAATGTAAAAAATATTTAATAAAGTTTTTTTTCTGTCCTTTGCATCTATTTGGTTACATGAGGAGTTACTTTGGCTTAGATTTTCAAAAACATTATCTAAAATGGACAAAGAAGAAATATCTAAAGTTATAAGGATGAGAAGTGAAAGTGGAAACTTGATTCTTTTAATTACTATGGACGACCTATGTGCGATAAAAAAGAAAAAAATATAGGGTGATTTTATTTTATTTTTTTTAAATAATAATAAGAAATTCATATACGATTTTAACAGCGTATAATATTTTTTGTATTATAATTACGAGAATTTTCAACATTTTTTGTAAAATATAGAGACATTTATATTTCCGTTTAGTACTATTAATTTCAAATTAAGATATTGTAGATTGAATGTAAATTTGAAAAAAAAAACCTTTTACATTGTCTGACGTCTACTTTTGGGCCTTAACTCCGAGTCCCTGCTCGCCATACCCTTAAATTGATAAAAACTGTAGAACCGAGTCACTTATTAAAACACTAAAGTCATTCTACTATGTACTTATAAAGCATAAATAGACTTAAAGGAAAAAAAAGAAACAAAAATTTTACACGCTTTATCCGACCTACGGATGAAATGAAATATAATCAATTCACTGATTGAGACAGAACCGTCGAGCTTAGAGCAGACGCTTTCCCACTGCACCACGGCTGCCACTAATAAATAAATATGGTAAACAAAAAATACCTCTGGAAAAAGAATAAATAAAATATTGATCTTTATTTATTCTTTGTACCTATAAAAAAACCGGGTAAGCGCGAGTCGATCTCGCCTACCATAGAAAAAATGGAGGTCTCGAACTTTTTCTAAAATTCATCCATTTTTTCATTTTCCCTTTCATCTATCTTACATTTTTAAGTTAAATTTTAATTAGTTAAAGTTATAATATATTTTATCATGAAATCGTAGATCTGAGTATATGGTTTGAATTTCAACTCGATATCTCAAAGCGTCCCTGAGATATAGGGACACACAGGCAGACAGATGGATAACAGAGTGATCTTATAAAGTTTCCTTTTTTCTTTAAAAAAATACGGCACCCTAAGAATGTAAAAGACAAACATACATTCTTTTTTATAGATTAAAAATAATATTAGAACCGTACAAAGTATAAAAGATCATCGTTTAAATAGACAAGTAGACGCCATTTGTTCCAAGGTGCAATTTCGGAATTTAATTACATTCACTCGTATATTAGTCAGTCGCAAACGTTGGGCCAAACTTCAGGATAAGACGCCGTTAGCTGCTATTTTATTTGAATGTGTTTTTAACTATTTTATTGTGTATCCGCCAGACGTGGCGCCAAACAGGCAACGAGACAGGTCGTGAGTTCGATTCCCACCCGAGGAAAAGAAATGGAATGGAGTATTCCTATTTTTATTCGCTCTAGTGTGGAGGGAAGGCGCGAAGTTAAGTTTCGAAACTTAACACACGCAATGCTGTTTACCTTGCTTAATGCGGGACACAACGTTACGATTTAAAAAATATAAAAAAAAATATTGTACGCATATTACGTACATATACGTACGAATTATTGTACGCATACAAAAAATAGAAAGGCTATCACGTCGTGTCCTGGCAATTTGCTACGCTGCTTTTCCTGCCAATTTTTACCTGCCATTTTGGTCTTCGTTAATTCATAAGTCACTTTGGCAGCCTACATCTTGAGTATGCGGCATCAGGTAGACGGAGAGAAACTAGGAACCTAGTGCTAAGTCATTCCGTTCCCATTAAGACACTTCTATTTGACACTTTCTGCCGAATTCTCGAGTCTCGGCGGAAAGAACACCTACTGCATTTTACCTTTTCACCAGACGTAAAAATGAAAATATTGATTATTTCACTCCCCTAAGTGGGAATAGAATCCACAACCGTCGCGTTTACAACCACAAGCTTGCGCCCCAGCGCCACTACGGCTTCAAATATTAATAGTTAAATAAAACTCAACAATAGAATGAAAAGATGATGTTTGATCACTGAAAACGGTCACCAAGTTTATATAGCTGTCGACTTAAGGGCGAAAAAGTAAGCACTTGCTTACATTGACAATGAAAAATACGTTTAAATATTTTATGTTAAACTGCTACGTTTCTTTAGATTATGACCAGTCGTGGTACAGGGGTACAAGCGCGTGACTTTAAACGCGACAGGTGGTGGGTACAATTCCCACTCGAAGAAAATAATATTATATATGATTTAATTTCTATTGTCACTTTGATCGACAAAGCGTAAGGTTGAACTCTGTTACTCAACCCACAGAGTTCTGAATTAGATATGTCAAGAAAAAAAAATTAAAAAGTCTCCAAAATTACTATATCAAAACTGAACTAACAGCAGAACAACTGACACAGATGAAAGAACAGATAAATATATAGGTACTAATAATATTACGTTTATAACAAAACATACATAAATTATTATATAAAATTATTAATATATAAGGAAAGCGCGGCTATCACTTCCGTCCACTCAACACTTGACACACTAGGTTCCTAGGCTCCCTCTGCCTACCTTAGTATGTGCAGGATAAAGCCAAAAGCTAAAAAATATATATATCTCAATTCGTGTCGTTGTTACGGGTTTAATTCCCACTCCGGGGGATAAATTATTTACAATTTTTCATGCTGGCAACAAGATAAAATGCATCGTTGAGTTCCGAAAACCCACTCAACACGTATTGTCTTGAAAATCGGTCAAAATGTAAGGAAACAAGAGTCTTAACACTAGGTTCTCCCTCTATCTATCCTAAAATATATGAAATACAGCGTATAAATAAAAAATAAAAACATTTTTTTTTTCTATTTAACAAATACTCTAATAAAATATATGACAATATAACATCTCCTGTATTTACATCGGAGTGCTATTTGATTTGACAAATTGCATCCTTTGTTGGCACCAAACTGTCGATAACCCCTCACTATTTGTCAACCTTTCCAACTAAACGATTTCATTCTCACAAACTCGATAGAACGCAAATTTATTAAGTTTTCGCGTATTTTTTACCTGTAAAGTATATATAAAGTGGAGAAAGGAGTGTGTTAACACTAGGTTCCCTCTGCTTACTCTGCTCTGTGCGACATACAGTCTATAGCTAAAAAATATCAATAAAAAAGTCATATTTACATACCATTCATTTCGCTATTCAAATAAAAAATATTCTTTATTCAAATAGACTTTTGTAAGCACTTTTAAATCGTTCAAAGAATATGTTGGTAACATCAGCTGAGAATTCAGTACTGAGAGCTGACAAATAACTCAACAATTGCTCTTTGCAATAATAATGTTAAAATTTATTTTTTACTACAAAGTTCTAATTCTAATATTTAATTAAATTTACATTTTTATTTCTTCGCTCTGGTGTCGAGGCAAAGCGCGGCGTTGAGTTCTGCCACTTAACACGCAATGCCTCCAGAATCCGGCAGAAAGTGGGGAACGGAGTGTCTCAACACTAGGTTCCCTCTGCCTACCCTGCTGTGTGCGGGATACAGCGTGAAGCTGAGTTCTAATTAATAGTAATTTACTGACTAACGATACCTTGGATAACAAGTAAAGCCACACGCTTTATTTGTTAATAACTATTCGGTTAGTAAATATTGTAAGTATTTAAAAGATTGTAGTATTATCTTAAGCAAAATACAATAAAACAAAAAAATATTTTTAAAAACTTCTCAAAACATTCTAAATCAGTGTTATCACTCCGCTCTCCCTAAGTGTTTTATCTCTATTAATTATCTTTTTGCCTTAATAAAGTATAAAATACGCGGTGAAAAATAAATATTTGGCCGCGTCCAAACAAGATCGTGCCTTAGATCAGCTCCGCTTCAAGGTTTACGAGTCCCGTAAACATTGTAAGGAGATAGAAGAAATCCCTTTACTTCGGACAAGTTTTGTAGGAAAGCATTTATTTAAACACGTGAAGAAAAAAATTAAAATAAATTTTATGAAGAAAATATAACAGAAAATAGAACAGAATTGAGGCCAGCCGTGGCGCAGGGTCACAAAGTATGCCTGTATATCGACTGGTTGTGGGTTTGATCCCCACCCGAGGAGGTGAAATATTTATTTATTATACATTTATATTTTCATTTCTTCGCTCTGATGTCGAAGGGAAAGCGCAGCGTTGAGTTCCGCCACGCAATGTCCCCAGAAATTGACGGAAAGTGGGGAACGGAGTGTCTTATCACTAAGATCCCTCTGCCTACCCTGCTGTGTGCGGGATACAGCGTGAAGCTGAATAAAAAATATATATACATAACATATAAATTGTTTGTACTTTAACTTACTATTTTTATTATTATTATTTTTTTTTATTACACTTGCACTGGGAATATCAGCAACTCCCAAATCGAACATCAACTAGTTATTATACATAACTAGAGGGCGCGCGCGGCTTCGCCCGCTTATTAGGAGTGAATTCTAAAAGAACCACGAAACACATGTTCATAAAAATATTTTTAACAGTCTGAATTTTAATTTTTATAAAAATCGGTGGCAATTTAAAGATTTTTCCATATAAACTTTCAACCCCTTATTTGAACCCTTAGGGGGTGAATTCTTAAAAACCATGAAACACGTGTTCAATGAAATATTTTTAAGAGTCCGAATTGCAAATTTTATAAAAATGGGTGCAGATTAAATTTTTTTTCCATACAAACTTTCAACCCCTATTTCATCCCTTTAGGGTTAAAATTTTTCAAATTTCCTTCTTAGTGGATGTCCAGAATATCAAAATAAACATCTGCCCAAATTTCACGTTTCTACCATCAGCGGTTACGGCTCTGCGTGCGTCTTACCTCAGTCAGTCAGCACAAGTCCTTTTATATTATACATAATAATACTAATAAGTTCTTTGATTTCCACGATTATTGCACATTTTAAATGAAACTATTTTAACCGGATTAATCGCGTATATTTGGTATTACCTATACATTTTTGGAAAGTAGTCCGTGGTCACAGGTGACCGAAACCGAGTCTACCATTACTAATTGTAAACTGTAATTATAAATACGACAGTTGTGGGTTCAGTTCCCATTCAGGTGAATAAAATATTTAATAACTTCATTTACTCGCCCGCTGGTAATGAGCCAAAGTGCGGCGTTAAGTTCCGCCATTCAACTATTATAGAACATCAAAGTGGGGAAAGACAGTGTCTACCTTGCACTGTGCGGGATACAGCGATGCTGATGAGCTGATGCTAAAAAATATAAAGAAATATAACATTTATATAAGAACTTCATTAAAAAATAGTAACAGGGTACAAACAAAAACATGCTGGATCTCAAGATTTGGTATACTTTTCACAAATATTCTCTAAAAGTTAATATTAACATACATTTAATAGTACAAATTTACTAACTTACTTATTAACATGATTTAAGTGCGCACACTTACCCCACATATATTTTTATCAAGTTAATATATGCGTAACAAGGTCAATCAAAGTTATAGGGAGATAACCTTTTCTTTGCATTAGTAATAATTTTCCTGTTTTTGATTCATAATAACATAGTAATGAATTCAATTTGGCTGATTTTAATTAAATCTTAATATAAATTAGTTAATTTATATACATAAATGAGAGGCCATTTCGTTTTCTTCGCTCTGGTGTCAAGGCAAAAGCGCGGCGTTGAGTTCGGAACGGAGTGTCTTAACTTTAGGTTCCCTCTGCCTATCCTTCTTGCATGGAAAAATTCGAACATATCTGTTCAGAAAATATCTCTAGATACTCAAATGTAGTCGGAACTGAATTTTATAAGACTTTCAATTGAAAAAATATAAGATTGTATATCTGTGGAGAATCCCCAAATCCCTCAAATCCCCACGGGCTCAAAACCCGTGAATTGGGGGTAAAGTCGCGGGTGGGCAGCTAGTCACTTATACATATAATACAAAATACACGCTATAAGAACCATGAAAACGGCTATTGTTAACCAAATAGTCACATTTTATGTTAACCCGTAAAACTTTACAAATTTATTGTCAATGTCAACCATGTTTTCTATTCTCAGATTTATGCATAACTGTAACAAAAAAGTAATAAACATATTACATTAATATTTAAACGATTTTTGTCTGCTTTTTCCTTAAGTTGCCGCTTTTATTCAGTAAATCCCCTATACCGACAAGTTTTGTATAAAAGAGTGATACAGTATTTTCTAAATCATAATATTTTGATATTCTCAGTCAGAGTGACCGGTCATTCTGTTTTTGTTTTCTATAAAATGAAGTGTCAAATTATTCTTAGTGTTTTCGCGGTAGTATTGGTAGCTGCTAGTGCCCAATTTATTCCAACAAGTAAGTATTTGTTGCATATATTTTTTATGCTGTTATGCTTGTTATTTAGGTATATTTTAATATTAATTGGCCTAATTTTTTTTTGTTCTTATTAGAAGGAACCTTGTTTTAAAACACTTCGTTCTCCATAAGTGGCGGAACTCAACGCTGCGCTTTGTCTTATTACCAGAGTGGAAGTCGAATCCACAACCGTTGCGTATATAGTGAGGTGCTGTGTGTCACGATTGTTTTATTTTATGGCCTTTAAAATAATATTAACAAAAACAAATATATGAGAATAATACATAATTAGCATGGTCAAACTATCTGTGAATACGGACTACTGCAATTTTGTAATTAATATATATGATAAGGAAATTAGATATAATAATAAAGTAATAAAGTAAAAACGGACCAAGTGTCTGTAGTGCTAAGAAATAATATTAGCTTCACGCTGTTTCCCGCATACAGCAGGGTAGGCAGAGGGAACCTAGTGTTAAGACGCACCGTTCCTCACTTTCCGCCGAGTTCTGGAGGCATTGCGTGTTGAGTGGCGGATCTCAACGCCGCACTTTGCTTCGACGCCAGAGCGAAATTATATAATTTTAAATGAGCAAAAATCACTAAAACTTATTTATCGCATTTTTTTTATTTTTAGAACCATGTCCTCCCGGAGAGCACTCAGTGCTGTACTGCCCAAGGATGGCTGAACCTTCCTGCATCAATCCTACCGTACACGAGCCTAAGATCGGTGGCGCATGCGACATACCAGACTGTTTCTGCGATACGCCGAATGTACGGGAGACTAATACTAACAGATGTATACCTTTGTCTGAGTGCTAGACTTTCTTTTTTTATCTTTCGAAAGCAATTTTTTAGTTTTTATTTTTATTTTTGAATATGTTATTTTTTTATTTACAAAAAAAAATATTTTTATTAGAAAACGTAAAAAACGTCTAAGTTCACCAAGAGGCATTCACTACTATTTTAGTTTTTTATACGTGTTCTAAGAAGTGTAATGATCATTGATTCAAATTTTTGTTTTCACCTTTTTTATGTAATAAACTGTATGGGATAACTTTGAAATTTCATTTCTTTCTTTTTCAACAACTAAGGATTCGTAACATTCAATTATTTGAGGCCATTGTAAACGCGATTTGAGCGTGCGATAAAATAATAAAAAAAATAAAATAGTAATTGTAAATTTAAAATAATTAAAATCTTATATAATCAGCTTCGTGCTGTATCCCGCATAGCTCTTCATTCCCCATTTTCCGCTCAATTCTGGAGATTAGGCAGGCATTAGATTAACTATATTACTTTAAAGTTATTTGCCGACAGAGAAAAAGAACTGCTGGGGAAAACATAGGGGTCGAAGTTGCATTCTTTGCTTGCAGTTAGTCAATATTTGTTGCTTAGAAAACTTAAATTACCTTTTCTATATTCCTTACTTTGCAAAACTTTAATTAATTTAAAGTAAGTTAATAACCTAAAACAAGCTATCCGATCAGGTTTACGGATGATAATTTTATTTTATTTTATCAGCAGAAAATATTGATAAAAAATTATATACTTTTATGAAATGAATTTAATTATATTCTCTTAATTAACAACCACTGTGCAGCTACGCTCGCTTGTAATATATGAATATTTACTTAAGTGTATTTACTAAAAAACTGGCCAAGCGCGAGTCGGACTCGCCCACCAAGAGTTCTGTACCAATTTCATGATTTTGATTGAAAAATATCTTATAGGGTTTGATGATGCGGCGAATAAAGTTAATAAACTTAAATTTGCACATATACATACATATACACTTATTTAGTTTGAAAGGAATTACAAATATAAAAAAAGCGATACATAAATGCTCATATCTTTTGAATACGTTGATTTAGAAGAAAATTTCTGTACTCCAAGGATCTGTAACCTGAATATCTGATATTAATGTCAGATTAATACATCAACGCGGATAGACGGAAAAGAAAGTGATCTTATAAGGGTTTAGGTATTTTTTCGTTTGAGATATAGATCCCTAAAAATGGATTTATTTTTTTAATTTGATTATGGATTAAATGAATCGTAATTTAAAGTGTTTTGAGAAATAATTTGAGTATCGTATTTAATAGAAAAATGTTTAGTTATTTGCCATCTGTCTAGGTAATCTGTTGAAAATTTAAGATTTGGCTAATTCAATATAACAGTTATAACTCTTTCAGAAATTAGCAATTTTGGCGAACAAAATGCTCTAAATTAAGACACTCCGTTTTGTACTTTCCGCCAAATTCTAGAAGCAATGTTGAGTGGCGGAACTCAATGCCGTGTTTTGCCTATGCCTCGAGTGGGGATCGAACTCACAATCAGTCGCGTTTACAGTCACACTTTGTTACCCTGTGCCACGATTGAACTAAAAACATTAATAAATTATAATTCAATTCGAATCCGAATTGTAATCGAATCCACAACCGTCACGCTTACAGACATACGTGCCGCTGCGAAATTATTTAATATAATAATTATTATTTCACTATTAATAAATTATTCTATCAGTTCCATTTACTAAATATACAAAGTAGTTTTGTCATCACCACTTTAAATAAAACCACAATTTTAACTGCTCTATAAAAACCTAATACAATTAAAATAAAAGAGATGTTTCCATAATTAATAAAATTATCGTTGTAAAATAAAACGCCATTTGTCAAGAATGACGCACACAGACACAAACCTATCGAAACGATAACGCCGCACACGCCTCATTCACGAAATCGAGTCGTATGTAATGGTGGCGATGTTGAAATGCGTAAAATAGAAAGAGAGATATCCCTTTCTCGTTCTGGTATATTTTTTGTAAATGAGAAGTGGCAGATCTGCAACGCTTAGAAGTACTTTTGTGCATAATATATAATGCATAACTGCGTCACTAGAAATACAGGTTTGGATAAACATCTAGAAATGAAAAAAAATCTACGTCGAAACTGTTGAGGTATCTTAATTAATTTCTTTAGGTATGGGTTTGAAATATTTTACCCTATATGCTGCTCCTGTAAGAGGAGCGCAGACGCTTCCACCTGTATATATTATGTAACTTACATTATATAACCCACAAACCTCAAATAAAATCAACTTATGATATTTTTGACATTTTTGACATTTCAAAATGTTATTCCACACTTAGGAAAGAAACATACTTATTTAGAAAACGTATAAAAATTTTAACGTAGTGGGACTCGAACCCGCGCCTCCAAAATTTTTATACGTTTTCTAAGTAAGTACCAACTTATGAGTTGTCAGGACCTCAATAATCCATCTAAAGCAAAACTATCACACACATAATACAATAAATGTTAAATATATTTGGAAAACTCGATAGACTTTTTCATTTGGCACGCTTCTAATTGGTAATTTCCCGGTGGACTGAGTGTCCCAATTCTTGAATAGACTACTCTGTATGTATATTACTATTTTTTTGTGTGTGTTGTTTCCGTGTGTTTTTACCAAAGAAAATTAAAAAGTTAGTAATTGTTTTTTTGCTTAAATTTTTGTTCTTTAATAAGAATATGTTGAATTTTTAACTAATATAATTGTAGTCTGGTTGTCGTAGCATTCGCTTGACACCGACTGAATTATAAAATCTTTTTTTAATTATTTTTATTTAACAGAATCAAAGTACGGTTTATTTACCTTATGTAAAATTATTTTTTACTTTTTAGTTCGTTGTTTGAAGTTGAGTTTTTTTTTATAAAAAATAATTTATTTTACGATTTTAAGTGATGGATAAACCTTAAGAGGAATAAAGCAAATTTAAGACTTATGTGATTTTCTCATAGATAGCTTTGTTAGAAATGAACCAAAAAAAATGGGACCACACGGGAAAAAGTAGCATTCAAATAAAAATATCATCATAAACGGTTCACCCTGTCAAAAGTTCTGATGTAACAAACATAAAAAAAAAACAGTCAAATTGATAACCTCCTTTTCTTATAGAAGTCGGTTAATAACGAGCGCATATGTCCGCATAGTCAACTTTTTAACGTTTTTAAAGTATTATTCTATTATTAAGGAAAGATAAATGTTCCTATAATATATTTATCCTCTTGGAAACCGTTGCGAAGAGGCGTCGGTACAAATCCTGCTACCTAAAAGAAATGTACGTTTTCTAAATAAGTATTTATTTGTCAAAGATATTTCCTGTGATACAATTATAAAATTGCACAAATGTGTCATTACGCACGCAAATTTGCTAACTTTCTACTTCTATTATTCTACCGTTATTCTAGAATGCAAGCACGACTCGAATTTGATCAGTTTGTTATTTTTTTTTTTAAATCAAATCAGCTTCCCTCATACAGCAGAGTAGGCAGAGGGAACCTAGTGTTAAGACACTCCGTTCGCCACTTTCTGCCGAATTCTGGAGGCAGACCAACACGCAGTTGGTCAAGTGGCAGAATTCAACGCCGCGCTTAGCCTCGACACCAGAGCAAAGAAATGGAAATATAAATTTAAGTAAATATTTCATCTCCTCGAGTGGGGATCGAACCCACAACCATTCGGTTTTGCAGTCACACTTTGTGCCCCTGCGTCACGACTGGCCTCATTTTATTTGTTTCCTTACATTATTTGCATATTTTTTACCGAATTTTATTTAGAACTTGCGATGAAATAGAATTCTGGCTTTTTTCTGCTCCAAGAGAATTTACAATTGAATATTTTATATAATATACAAAATGTGGCAGAAATCAAGATGATTTTAAAATTAAAAAAAAAATAAGTAAATCTCCCTGCCTACTCTACTATAAGCGGGATATAGCGTGAAGCTGAAACAGTGTAAAACATATAAAACCAGATCCTATTTCTCCCTTTCCTGAACATCTTGTACCAATTATCTAAGAATAAAGCAATATAACTCAGCTACTGAATTATGCGCTAACCTCCGTAATGGCCTCCGTCTGATTAGAGTTAGCCGTACCTCTTGATTTGTTTCCTCTCCTTGGATTCCTCTCCTGATTGTTGGTACCCGCGGGTAATTAGCCTTGTATTATGCTTCTTGGGACTAATTAAAATCATTTGGGAGATTTACTTTTGTATGCTGAGAGGTTTTAAGGTTAATTATGGGTTCCCGCTGCATTCCGTGTATTGGTTCACATCATATACGTTTCTCTACACTAGGTTCACATACTAGCTGCTCAGGGTAGGCAACCTAGTGTTAAGACACTCCGTTCCCCACTTTCTGCCGAACTCTGGAGGCATTGCGCATACCCTGCTGTGTGCAGGATACAGCGTAAAGCAGATTTATTTTATTTTATTTAAATATTTCATTCCCCCGAGTGGAAATCGTACCCACAACCGTCGCGTTGATACGCTTGCATCCCTGTACCAAGAAGACTCTTTTGTTATCATAGCGAGAAAATGAAAAAAAAAAAATCAATGCCCCGAATGGAGTCGAACCCATAACCATCGCATTTACAGTGTCACTACGCCACTTCGACCACCTAACCTGGCAGAAAACTTTTTGATAATATATAGTATATAATATTATGGTTTTGTTGAATATGTAGCAACTTCTGAAACTAAACAGTCCACAACAGCGAACGGGGGTAAGGATAACATATTTTACTTGCAGGTATACCGTATACGGGAACCCTAAACCAAATATATTCAGCGTGAAGAGCCGGACAGCTTTTTAGATTATACGACTTATTTACGAAATATTAAATTGTAAGAATCGATCGTTGAGGGAACCTTTGGAGGACGCCTATATCCAAATGTGGGTGTGCATGTGATATTTCGATTACCATTAGAAGGAATCGTTTGTTTTTATTTCCTCGGTCTGTTAAAAAAATGTAAGTTGAAAGTTTGAAACTTAAATTTCCGTTTTTTAAATAGATGTTAATCTTTAAGTCCACATATTATAGTAAATATTCATAATTTTAAAATAAATAATTGTATATAGATACCTGCAAAATTTTTGTTTGTTGTAAATTAAAGTAACGAACATTAAGAAATCGTTTTGAAATCGTCTTAACATTTTGTTAATCTACCCTGCTTTGCAAAGCAAAACGTGAAAATGAAAAAGAAAAAAAAAACAATACCTTTAAAAAATATCTATATTTATTTATTATCCACATTCTCCACAATGATCCACATTCTGTAGTGTTTACGTCACAGGCTTGTGAAGAAGTGAAAAACGAGTGTAGATTCGATTCCCACTCGAGGAAATTAAATATTGAATATTTTCATTTCTTCATTCTGGCAAAGCGCGGCATGGAGTCCCGCAACTCAACACGTAATGCATCCAGAATTCAGCGCAAAATGGGAAGCGGAGTGTCTTAACACTAGGCTCCCTCTGCCTACCATGCTACATGCGGGTTACAGCGTGAAACTAAATGCAATAAAGAAAACAGCAGTATCGTATAATATAAAGAGGCTGTCACACCGCTTGGACGTCCATGTACTTTACTTTGGACACTAAAATGTGCGGTAAAGAATATCTTATGATAATACACTTGCTGGCTTCACGATTTTTTCCTCTGAAACGTTTAATATTTATGATTTATATATTAAGTCAGCTTCACGCTGTATCCCGCACACAGCAGGGTAGGCAGAGGGAACCTAGTGTTAACTCTTCTGTTCCCCACTTTCTGCCGAATTCTGGAGGCATTGCGTGTTGAGTGGCAGAGCTCAACGCCGCTTTTAACCTCGACACCAGAGCGAAGAAATGGAAATATAAATTTAAGTAAATATTTCATCTCCTCGAGTGGGAATCGAACCCACAACCAGTCGGTTTTACAGTCACACCTTGTGCCGCTGCGCCACGACCGGCCTGATTTATATATTAATGTTTTAATTTTCTTGTTTTGTTTTTTTTTTATTTCTATTATATGATTTTTTATTTTAATGTGAATATTTATTCGTGAAGAGCAAAGTGTCGTATTAGTGGATTATATTGTGGCCATAGTGACACAGTAGTATACCTTATCACGATAAATGAAATGGCAATGTATGTATGTTCGAATCTTACTTGTTATAATCTTTTATTTTCATTTCCACGAACAAGACGAAAAGTGGCGTTGAATCTTACTACTCAAAACTCAATGTCTCAAAAATTTAACGATACACGGGAAACGAAGTCTTAACACTGGATCCTCTCTGCTTATATATATAAATGAAAATAATTGTTTTTAGGGTTCCGTACCTTTTAAGTAAAAAAGTAACCAAAATTATATCCCAAGAAACGCATATTTCACTACTATAAATGGAATGAAAATTAATAGGGTACTATCGGTTGACCTACAATTATGAAATTTGGCAGCTAGCATCTACAGGTAGTTCAGGAAAAAAAACTGAACACTAAAAAATTTTTGGTTTAATCTCAAAAAATAATAGCCTTAAAAGGTGGGCAATATTTGGTATTACAGCCGCTAGTCAAGTGAAGTATCTCTGATACTTCATAAATGAATGAAAGGGCTCTGTCTAAGCTAAGGTTGAATTTTAGAAAAAGTTTCAAACCTCCAATTTTTGTACGGACCTCACCTCTATGTGAGGGAGCCCGCAATTGTTTTAATTAGCTTTACCTACACAGTACCTCGTATCCTCCTAGAACATTCCATTTTACTACTCACTTATTGCGAGTTATTTAGTATTGAGTGAGGAAAAGCAACGCCTCATTTTGGCCAACTTCTTCATAGTCATAAAAAGTGAAAATATTAAATATTTTATTTCCTCGAGTGGGAATCGAACCCATAAGTTGTCACGCTTACTGTCACATTTTATGCCCCTACGCCACGACTGGCTTATGTATTAAACTTCAAAAGAAATAATATTCTAGATATTACTACAATCCTTAAATAATTCAAATTTTCACTTTGCCATCACAAACTGTTCAAGTAATAAGCTTTGAGGAACTTCTCCATTTCATTTGCACTAAAAATTTAAAGAACTTTTGAAATAATTTAGCGTTTTATAAAAACAAAGAAACTATTTACAACTTAGTATTCTCTTTGTAGACAAAGCTCTCGAAACAAACTCGGGCAAGTCTTGAAATTCAAGGCTTGGGGCTAAAGATAAGAGCACTGCAAGGAAATGACCCGAAGTTTCTCAAACTTTTTCGTATTTAAATTTTCTTTTTAGTCATGCGGAGAGTAATGTCATCCAACTTGGTCCAAGAAGTGCAGGTAGGTACTAAACTTCCTATATTGTTGATGCATATAAAATTTTCGATGTTTTAGTTTGTTTTGTTTTTTTCTCAGTTTCACGCTGTATTCTGGACATGGAAGCGTAGGCAGAGAGATACTTCGTTACCAATGAGACATTTCCGTTCCCTACTTTCCGTCGCATTCTGGAGGTATTGCGTGATGAATGGCATAACTCAATTCCGGGCTTTGCCTCATTATCATAAATAATGTGTGGGTTGTCATTATTATTAGATGTATTTGTCACATGATGATAACGCCAATATGATAATGCGGCCAGTCGTGGCGCAGCGGCACGAGGTGTGACTGTAAAACCAACTGGTTGTGGGTTCGATCCCCACTCGAGGAGATGAAATATCTACTTAAATTTATATTTCCATCTCTTCGCTCTGGTGTCGAGGTTAAGTGCGGCGTTGAGTTTTGCCACTCAACACGCAATGCCTCCAGAGTTCGGCAGAAAGTGGGGAACGGAGTGTCTTAACACTAGGTTCCCTCTGCCTACCCTGCTGTGTGCGGGATACAGCGTGAAACTTAAAAAAGAAATATTTCAATCAATTCATTTCATTTCTTTTATTCCTAAAAAATATATTTTAAAAGGTAAAAATGTATTACGGTGGAGCGACATGGCTAATAATGACAAAGGGCTTAAACCCCTTTCAAACGATCGAAGGCTTGTCGATCCTTCTTTGTCAGCGTAAATAGACACTTGTGGTTGTCATCTGAATGAAATCCATCATATTTTTGATTATCAGATCCCCAATTCGCTATATTTATTAAAATCACAAGGGAAATCGTTTTAAATGTTATTTGAAAGTAAAAAAGCAGAATAGGCAAAGGGACTTATTAATAAAGGTTTTCAGTCCATTTCATATTTTCCGATTATTTATGAAGCATATTATTGTGTATTTGACTTAACCGACCAGTCGTGGCGCAGCGGCACGAAGTGTGACTGTAAAATCGACTAGTTGTGGGTTCGAGCCCCACTCGAGAAGATGAAAAAGCGAAGAAATGGAAATATAAATTTAAGTAAACATACTTAAATTTATATTTCCATTTCTTCGCTCTGGTGTCGAGCCTAAGCGCGGCGTTGAGTTTTGTCCCTCTGCCTACCCTGCTGTGTGCGGAATACAGCGTGAACTTAACACCACACTTTGTCTACGAGAGTGGAGAAGTGAACAAAATTTAACCTATGATGGTGAAACTAGAAGAACCTAATACAATTAAGATATTTCACTTTTAACTTAGGCTATCTTGGCATACTGGAATTACATCTGAATGTAAACGTAGAGGTTGTAAGTGATCCTAATTTGTGGTAATGAATTTCATTTAACCTAACTAGCAATGTCTCGAATGCGAGCGGAAAAAATAAAACAGAGTGTTTTGACACTAGATAAAAATCTTCCAATTTGAAAATCAATCTCTGAAATCTGTATTAGAATAATATTTTACAAATCAAAATCTTTACTACCTATTATAAAGATAAGCCTCATCAACACAAATATTACGTGTACGAATAAATTTCGACCGAATTATCGACTTTTATCAATAATCATAATCGATGTTATCTCTAATTCATTTTAGTTCGAAATCATGTGGCGACTACTTGTTGGTTTAGTTATTTTATATAGTGCTTTGGGTGAGGAAAATTCAAGAACTGTTGTTCTAGAAGACGGACCAGTGAGCGGTGAGAAATATTGGAACGGTGACTATTATGAATATTACGGGATCCCCTACGCCAAAATTCCTACGGGAAGGGATAAATTTCAGGTTTATATTATGTTGTTTTTGTTAAAAAGTAAACTACTTATTTAAAATTATTAATTGTTGTTGGATATATTTTCTTATTGAAATTAATGAGTTAAATTTACATATTGTTGAGACTATTGTAGTTTGTTTGAGGTCAATCGTGGAGCAGTGGCACAAAGTGTGACTGTAAACCGACTGGTTGTGGGTTCGATCCCTACTCGAGGAGATGAAATATTTACTTAAATTTATATGAGCCATTTCTGCGCTCTGGTGTCGAGGCAAAGCGCGGCGTTAAGTTCTGGCCACTCAACACGCAATGCCTCCAAAGTTCGGCAGAAAGTGGGGAACGGAGTGTCTTAACACTAGGTTCCCTCTGCCTACCCTGCTGTGTTCAGGATACAGCGTGAAGCTAATTTAATTAATTTATTTTTTTATTGTAGTGTAGTGCGGCCGTCCGAACGGGTGTACTTTATTTTCATTTCTCCACTCTCATAGAAGTATGGCTTCGATTTCCGCCACTCAACTCGCTAACTAAAGAACAATAATAATATGTTCTAAGAAGCTGAAGAAAATAATGATATATTAACGACCTGTTTTTTTTAGGCTCCCTTACCTCCTGATCCTTGGGAACAAGTTTATCAAGCCACAAGGAAAACAACAATCTGTCATCAATGCTATTTCAGTGGAGACAACGACGATGAAGTAACTCTTGATGGTTCAGACGACTGCCTTCTCATGAATCTACTTGTTCCCGAAATAGCTTCCGAAATTAATTTAGTACCTGTTGTGGTATACATTCATAGTGGAGCATTTTCGGGAGGAAGTGCAACTATGGCTAGTTTTCATTATTTAGCACGACACGACATTATAGTCGCAAGTTTCAACTACCGATTAGGAGCATTCGGGTTCGCTTGTCTAGGTAACAAAGAAATACCGGGTAATGCAGGTTTAAAGGACCAAATGGCCGCCTTACGGTGGATCAAGAAAAACGTAAAGAAATTCGGAGGTGATCCTGATAACGTAACACTGGCAGGTTTCAGTGTGGGTGCAGCCATGGCTGATTTACTATCTTTATCGCCAGCAACCAAGGGGTTGTTCAATAAAATTATTTTAGACAGTGCCTCTGCATTATCACCCTTCTCTATAAATCGAGATCCTCTAAGCACCGCGAAAAATATAGCTGGTTCGATAGGTTATAACGGAACAGGTAGTTTAAAAGATTTAACTGAATTTTATCTAAATGCCACAACCCACGATCTAGCTGAGAAAAGTTTAAATTACTATTTGAAAAATAGCACATTTGGATTCGCTCCGTGCATTGAGAATAAAATCGATGGAATAGAAGCGATATTAACAGAGTCGCCTTTAGATATATTAAAGGGAAACAAAAACAACGACGTTGCTGTTCTAATTGGATTCTCTAATATGGAAGGAATAAGTCGGACCATCAAATTCGGTGAGTGGAGGGAAGATATGAATAAAAATTTTGCCGATTTCCTACCGGCCGATCTTGTTTTCGATACGGAGAAAGCAAAAAATGATTTTATCTCAGAAGTAAAAGAATATTATTTTGAAAATAAGAAAATAGATAGTGAAGCTTTACAAGGTTATATAGACTACTTTTCGGATGCAATGTTTAAATATGGAATAATGCGGTCAGCAAAATTGCATGCGGCGGTCTCAAAAGAACCTGTGTACCTTTATGAATTTTCTTACGTTGGCAAATTGAATATACAACACAATTACATGGACAGAGTAAAAGCAGCCAGTCATAGAGATCAAACTTCGTATATTCTAGACTTCTTTGGATATACTAGCAACTATAAAGATCTCGATACTCGAGATCGCATGACATATATGTGGTCTGACTTCGTAAAATACGGGTATGTTTATTTTTTCAGCTTTACGCTAGGCAATAGTGTAAGTGTTAAGACTCTCTCTTCCAAGCACTGCCTAATTTTCGAGACATTGAGGCGTGTTTAGCGGCGAATAGCACCTACCTTGGCGTTTACAGTGGCACGCTGCGGCCTGTGTCGCTTCTTAATGACGGCCTCTTTATCTCATTTTTTTTCCTTTCTTTCTCAGTTAGGTATGTACACAGGGAACCTTATGTTAAGACACTCCATTCTCCACTTTCCACTTGATTATGAATTATTCTGCATGTTGATTGGCGGAGCATAACGCTGTTCTTTACCTTAGTAAGTAAAAATAATCCTCATTCAACGCTTCACGTTGAGTGGCGGTTCTCAATGCTTCGATTTATCTACCAGACTGATGAAATAAAAATATAATCATTCCCCTGAGTAGGGATCGAACCCACAATAGTGACGACGGTCTCATTATAAATTACTATAAATATTAAATAACATTTCTTCGCAGAGATCCAACAAAGTATGAAAGCTCTCTTATAACGTTCAAGTGGCAACCTTTCACAAATAAAAACCGAAGCTACTTGAAGATCAATAAGAAGTTGCAAATGAAGAAAGATTTGTTTGCCAATAGTTGGAACTTCTGGAATAAAATATACGAGAAATACTATTGGAATCCCGTTGCACCGAAAGCTGCATAACATTTAAGCAAAAGTAACTTTACTGTAGCCAAGCTCGGCGTTGAGTTCCGCCACTTAACACGTAATGCCTCCAGAATTCAGCGGGAAGTGAGGATCGGAAGTATCTAAATCAGTGGGGTCAGGGTGATTTAACATTAGATTACCAGCTTTCCTCTGCCTACCCTACTGTATGCGAGATTCAGCGCAAGCAAAAAGTAGTTACTGTAGTAGACAGACGGAACCTAGTGTTAAGACACTCCGTTCCCCATTTCACGTATAATTATCGGGACATCACCTGTTAAGTGGCACTCAAACCCGCACAATGTCTACCAGAAAGGATAAATAAAAGTAATAAAATATATATTTTTTTTATTTATACAGTAAGATATTATAAAGACTTAATTAGTCCTAAACTTTCAACGAATGCTATCTTTAAATAGTTGTAATTTTATTAATATTTCCTCTTTTTTACTTTTTTTCACTTCACACTGTGTAACTGTTTACTAGTTTTAATATCATTAAATGTTATATTCTGAAGATGCAATAAATAAAGAAAAAAAAATTGTTCCCGCCATTTTTCAATTGTTTTTCAAGCAAGCAAAATGAACGAATGCGACGAAGAAATTCGGTATATTTTAAAATTTTATTACAAAAAAGGTAAAAATTCAACGCATGAAGCTAAAAAAAGTATACCGCTTAAATAGTCCTAAATATATATTATGAGGCCGGTCTTGGCGCAGCGGCACGAGGTGTGACAGCAAAACCGACTGGTTGTGGGTTCGATCCCCACTCGAAGAGATTAAATATTTACTTAAATTTATATCTCCATTTCTTCGCTCTGGTGTCGAGGTTAAGCGCGGCATTGAGTTCTGCCACTCAACACGCAATGCCTCCAGAATTCGGCAGAAAGTGGGGAACAGAGTGTCTTAACACTAGGTTCCCTCTGCCTACCCTGCTGTGTGCGGGATACAGCGTGAAGCTAATTTATTTATTTATTTTATATATTCTGTAGTAAACCAAAACACTCCACAAATTACTTTTATCAATATTTGTAACTCGATGACAAATATCATTAGTAGCTTGATGCACTTAACGCTATACCAAAGTTAAAATCGCACGTGGAACTTCACCCAAGTTTATAATAGCGAAATCCTAAACCATAAATAACGGGGAAAGTTCAAAGGGGAGGCTGACAGGAAAATCATTGCAAAATTCCCCTTCACTAGAGGGGAACCAAGGAAACAAGCTGAACCTCTTTAAAATTTAATACAAAATATATCATGGAATTCAGAATATTGTAAAATAGCCTTTAAAATTACGTTTCAAGAGCGCAAAGTAAGTTCAATATATTTGGATATTAGAGGAAATAAGGGCTAATATCGTATATTTGTTCGAACCCAACGTTTGTTTATTTTATGTTTTATCTGTCTGTACAGGTGACACGCGTAATATGGGCGCTGTCAATTTATAAGTGTCAAAATCAGGATCCGGAAAACGGCGGGTGTTTTATTATTTGGTCGTTTATAAAAAAAGAATTATCAAAAGCGAGGAAAACCGAAAGTTTTATGAGTTTGGCTTATTAACTTTTATTTATTTCTTATGTTATATTGGGTGTCGTGATGTATTGGAGTGGGACGGTGTTTGACTGGAAACGCGATGGTTGTGGGTTCGATTCCCATTCAGGAAGTGGATAATTTTTCATTCCTTTGCTCTGATAAGAAATCAACACGCAATTTAAATGACTATTATGTAAATAACTATATCAAACAATTTAAATCAATAATTGTTATGTACTTAAAAAAGTTTTTTCTAAAATTACAGACCGGAACGCCAGTTATGTATATATATAGTTTTTTTTTTTCGCTCTGGTGACGAGGTATTGCGCGGTGTGGAGTTCCGCCACTCAACACGCAATGCCTCCAGAACTCGGCGGGAAGTGGGGAACGGAGTGTCTTAACATTAGGTTCTCTCTGCCTACGGGAAACACCGTGAAACTGAAAAAAAGAGAAAGTTATTTTATACAACTCTTTTACTGATTTGGCTAAATCTTTAGCATTTAATTTTTATGATGCAAAGTGCGGCGTTGAGTTTCACTACTCAGCACGCAATGCCTACAGAATTCTGCGGAAAGTAGGAAATAGGAAGTAGTGTCTTAACACTAGGTTCCCTCTGCCTACCCTGCTGCGTGCGGGATACAGCGTGAAGCTAAAAAAAGCTAGCTTAATAGTTGTTTAGTCTACAATAATTATTGTTTTAAACGTTAACGTTGTTGACATTAACAAAAATAATAAAGTAGGTATATTTTTCGGGACTAGCTCAAATGGCGATATCTGCAATAAAAAGTACAGTAATACCCCGACTTACGCTACCCCGTTTTACGCGAATTCGGAAATACGCGGTTTTTCATTTTGATACCCGCGCATCGGCTCTCTCGCTCTGCCCACTCAGTGTTCAGTTTGCGACAGGTTTAAACATGTTCCGCGTGAAATTGTTTTACGTGCGCAGTGCGTTTTACTTATAATCTTTAATTATGTCGTCTAACGCCCAATATTAATAATCTATCTCCTACGTCAATCTTCGATTGTTCCATATGTCTATCCAATCTAGAGATAGGATAGATGTATGGAACAATCGAAGTTTGACGTAGGAGATAGATTATTAATATTGGGCGTAAAAGAACGAAAAATGAGTCATTTGAGCATAACAACAAAAGAAAAACACTGTCTTTGGAGTGTAAACTAAATATAATTAAAGACTGAAGTAAAAATAAAAATTTGTAAAAAAACATTGTTAGAATATATGAAGCCTTCGACTTCGAATATAACTCCGGTTTAGGTTACTTTAAAAAAAAAAAAACAAAAAAAAAATAGCTTCACGCTTTATCCCGCACACAGCAGGGTAGGCAGAGGGAACCTAGTGTTAAGACATTCCGTTCCCCACTTTCTGCCGAATTCTGGAGGCATTGCGTGTTGAGTGGCAGAACTCAACGCCGCGCTTAGGTTACTTTATTTTTAACAATGTAATTTTTTTTATTATCCTACACTTTATTAAACATTTTTCTTCTAAATTATGTTTTTTTTTAAACTCTGGTCCTGATTAAAGAAACTTTATATGCAAATTTAACCCCGACTTACACGGCATTCGCTCGGTCCCACCTACCGCGTAAGTCCGGGGTACTGTATATGTATTTGGAAAGTAGATTCTGATTGTGAGTTCATAGTTTATAAAACTTTGTATTGTGTTGAGATGACGCGGTGATGTCAATACATTTTAATCGTTATCGTTATATATACGTTGCATTCATTTACAGTAGATATATTTCTCAAGAGAACTTTCTCAAGACTTTATATATAAAAAATACGTTAAATAATCATGTTAAAGTCAAAGTATCAAATATATTAATGTCATCTGTTAAAATAGCGTGAAGCTGATTAAACTTAATGTTATAATCAAAACAAATGAGTATGAAAAAATGCAATATAATTGAAAAAATAAAAAAGTTATTTTTTCAAACAAAATAAATAATAAGATTATCGTTGTAAAATAAAATCGAATCGTCGAGAACGACGCACGCACACATAAACCTATCAAAGGGAAACCGCCGCATACGCCTCATTCCGAAATCGAGTCGTAGATATTGGCGGCAAAGTTCAAAGTTCTAAAGATTTTAGTAGTATTTGTGTAGTAGTATGTGTTTACGTTATTGGTATCTATGCGTAACCGCGTCACACGAAATATAGATATGAATAAACATCGTGAAATGAAAAAAAATCCTACGTCTTCACTGTTGAATTATCTTGCTTAATTTCTTTAGATATGGGTTTAAAATATTTTACCCTATATGCTGTTTCCGTAAATGGAGCGCTGACGCTTCTCTTCTCTTCTTTGTTAAAGGCCGTCGCTGCACAGGGGCACAAAGTTGTGACTGTAACGCGACTGTTGTGGTCCGATCCCCACTTGGAGGATTGAATTATAATTTAATAACATTTTCATTTTGTTTATTAGTATTTTCATTTCGCACATCAGTCACACATTATACGCAATATCTTAACACTAAGTTCCCTGTGCCTATCCTGCTAAAGGCGGGATAAAGCGTGGATCTGGTTTTAACTTTCTCATAAAAAATCTTCATTGCGCTGCAAACATACATAATAGGTATATCAAAACACGAACATAATTCAGTGTGTTAAGTAAATAATTCTGTGGTATAAGCGGGCGAAGCTGCAAGCGGGTCGCTAGTTTGTTAATAAAATTAACTAAAAAAATTAACAATAAATTATCTCTAATAAGAAATATAACATTTAATAAATAATAAAAGCGTTACATTTTGATTGTGAGAGGAAAAGAAGGTGGTGAATATTCTTATGTATACCATCAAATTGTAAATATCTAATTAGTTTTGATGAAACGATGAATAAAGTTAACAAACTTAAGTTTGCGTGTATATGCACTTTCATTGTATGAGATTAACTACAAATATAAGTTTGTAATGTTTTTTCTTTTGAATTGAATATCAGATGTTAATTTCAGATTGATACCGCAACCTTTAGTATAATAATTTTGACAGACAGACAGACAGATGACAAAGTGATCCTATAAAGGTTCCGTTTTTTTCCTTTTGAGGTACAGAACCCTACAAGAGGATTCATTATTTTAGTTTGGTTATGCATTAAATAAAGAGAAATCTAAATCTCGATCTGTTTTATAATCATACAATCTCGAGTCTTTTCTTATTATTATACAAATAATAATTTACAAACCATTTCAAACAACAAAACTTTGAAAATTAAAAATTTTGCCAATTCAACATAACAGTTGTATAAGATAACTTTTTTAGGAAGGCTACTTACTTCCTTTTGTCGAACAACGTACGTTATATTGATATAACATTTTTTTATTGTTTTAAAATGGTCTTTATGTTGCTCCACAATCCCCTCTATCTGCATGTTAGTCTTATATTAATCATATAAAAATAAATAAATGTAGCTTTCATGCAAAACAAAAAAAAAGTAAATTCGACCAGTAGTTAAACAAACAAACATACAAACAAACAAACTCTTACTTTCTTTCCTTTATCATATTAGTATACACTCAAGGAAAACGATTAACTTAAGTACTTAAGTCAACTTAAAATCATAATAAAACAATACATTTAACATTAACTTAGTCAAAATGAGACTCCCACGTACAATAAAAACAACATTTTATTTCAAGCGAAACAACAAAACCTCTCAAATAGAATAAGTAATAAATACTACACCCATAATATACAAAAGTGTTTGCATACTAAACATTACCTTAATAGTTTAAATAGTTGGTAATCAAAGTTGATCGGTCCCGTCACTTAATTAGAGGCGGCACGCTATGTGAGGCACGTCTGCGACAACGCAAGGCATGCGGTGTTTACGTAAGCCTATGCGTACAGGATGTTCTGAAATGTTAATTTTATACAAAGATAGGTAAAAAAAATCAGCTTCACGCTGTATCCCGCACATAGTAGAGTAGGTAGTGGAAACTTTTGTTAAAGCACTCCGTTTCCCACTTACCACCAAATTTGTGTTGCATTATGTGTTGAGTGGTGGATTTCAACGTCGAGTTTTTGCTTCGGTGCCAGAGCAAAGAAATGAAAATATTTATAAATAATAATTCATTTCCCTGAGTGGGGATTTAACCCACAACCTTTGTGTTAAAATCGCACTCTTGTGTCTCTGCGCCACAACGATAGATTAAAATACAATAAAAACAAACTATCATACTGTGAAAGATAAAAATAATTAATTAAAATTAGATAATGATAATATGATAAGTAAAGACATTACTTTTTTTATTTTAGTTGCGAAATCGTTATGACTACCAGTATATTATTAAAAATTTCATAAGCAATGTTAGCGTACCAGTATTTATCCATCATCCACCACTATACACATACCAGGTTGAAATCGTTTTTATTTTCCATATTTTGTATATTACAAGATGTTAATTTTGATACGTAAATTACACAATTGCAATTTGCTTAACTAGATCAAAAAAGGAAGTCGAGATACAGACAGATATCCTTATGGGATCGCTTTATATTTTCTTCGTTTATATTACCCAACCGTAAAAATCACAAACATTTTAAATATAAGCATTTAATTTAAAAGATTTCTTGAGCTTTACACTATATCTTGCCGAATAGCCAAAGGAAACCTTGTATTGTTATAACACACACCATTCTCCACTTTCCGCCAAATTTTCGAGGTATAGTGTGTTGAGTAACGGAACTCAACACCGAGCTTTTGATATTAAAGCGAATAAACAATAATTCAGTCCCCTGAGCAGAAATCGATACCGTGACTGTCGCGTTAAAGTCACACACATAAACTCCTGCACCACGACGACATCAAAAACATTGAATTTCATACACATTTAGATCATTCATATTCAGTCAAATATATCACAAATGCATTATGCATTAAAAACAATAACAAAATTGCATACAAAACAGGAACCCCCTGTATACAGATCTCACAGAGCACATTCCATCGTTGTAGACGCGTTCAGCAAACA
>JAJHJA010001439.1:0-11987 GCA_021202915.1 Heliconius himera | reverse complement strand
AAATCGGAGACAATTACAATTTTCGATCACCCAATTTCCATATTACAAATTGAATAATTTCACAGGGTGGGTGTTCGGAACAGTTTTTATTCATTTAAAGCGAGCCACAATTACCTGTATTCATTTTGCGTGGTGAAGCGCTGATAAAAGCCAGCTTAACTAAATGTATAGGACGCTGTCAAATTTAATGCACTGAAGCTACGAGTAGCTCTAAGCTTGTCCTATTCGACCCTATTTGATGTACAGTGGCTGACTAAAAGTGTTTATTTTTTTCGATTATAATAATTGATTGATTCGATTATAATAATACATTATACAGATTGGGATCATGGGATTAAATTAATTCGTTTGATGAATTTTGACTTCTGAACACAATAAATATTTTATTCACATTAAGCTAAATTAAGTGTGAAATTGAACACTGAAAATTCATTCAAGTGTTTTTTAACATGATTTCTAATTAATTAAAATAATAAATAATTTAAATAGTACGTTACGGTATTTAACAAACGAATAAAAAATATTCTAATTAACTGATCTAACGGTACATATAAAAAAATAATACAAATAGGTATTATAATAAATGTATATGGAGACCATCGTGACCCACAAGGGTATGACTGTAACGTAACTGCTGTAATTTATATCAATCGAGGGAATGAAGTTCTATTTATTAATATTTTCTTTTCTTCGCTCTAGCACCAACGCAAATACCCAGCGTTGAGTACCACCACTCAACACACAATGCATCGAAAAAAATTGCTGAAAGTAGGGAACGGAGTGTCTTAACACTAGGTACCCTCTGCCTGCACCCTGCTGCGGGATATACCGTGAAGCTGATTTATTTGATTTCATTTATAATTTATTAGAAAATATCAATCTAAATTCCATGTGACTGTACTCAGTGCATATCACTAGACATGATCAGTGGTGCGTGGTGTTGTTTTATCTTTACCGTAGTACACTCCTGATAAGGTGTTTACCAGACCAAATTAATAAGAGTTGACGCCCTCGACGAGAATAGATATAGAGAATCGATTGAGATGGAGAATCGAAAGACAATAAATTATTGTAATTTTTCTATTGAAGCATAATTTTGTTAAATGATTTTCTCTGCAACACCACCTGGGTATTGCATTTGAAGACAACATAAATATAGTCTACCTGTCATTTTAATACAATATATGAGGCTAGTTTGTTTTTCAGCTTCACGCTGTATCCTGCACACAGCAGGGTAGGCAAAAGGAACCTAGTGTTAAGACACTCTGTTTCCCACATTCCGCAAACTTTCATAGATCGAATTCCGGACACATAGCTTGTTGAACGGCGGAACTCAACGCCACGTTTGTAAAAATATGAATTTAAATAAATATTTCATTTCCTCCAGTAGGAGTTATTAAGGCATAATTTAGTTTAATGTTTTTCTCTTTAACACCCCCCACCTGGGTATTGCACATTATTATGCATTTTGAGGCAACATAAATATGATCCACCTGGTCTTTTAAACCACTATACTACTATATAAGTTTTGAGTTTTTGTACTATATAAGTATATTGAGGCCGGTCGTGGCGCAGCGGCACGAGGTGTGACTGCAAAACCGAGTGGTTGTGGGTTCGATCCCCACTCGAGGAGATGAAATATTTACTTAAATTTATATTTCCATTTCTTTGCTCTGGTGTCGAGGTTAAGCGCGGTGTTGAGTTCTGCCACTCAACACGCAATACCTCCAGAATTCGGCAGAAAGTGGGGAACGGAGTGTCTTAACACTAGGTTCCCTCTGCCTACCCTGCTGTGTGCGGGATACAGCGTGAAGCTAATTTATTTATTTTTTTTGTTCTTTTAAGCCACTATACTACTATATAAGGCCAGTTACTGACACGAAATAAGTGAACATAGTGGAAGATGCTAAATATGTCGAGTTTGTATGCATAATGTAACACTTGACTTATGTAAAGTTGAGTTTTTTTTTTTTTTTTGAGGAAGAGGTCGTTCGGCTCATTATGAGGCACGAAGGCTAAGGAAATCCGGTCAAAAGGTACCTTAATTTGCATGGAATTAACGTTTTAACGCTTTTTAAATATATTTCATGAAACGTATATTTTTTTTTAAATGTACGTTTTCATTTATTTAGTGGACTCATTTACATTAAAACAAAATTTGCGTTAAATTTTTAGTTACGTTAGTATTTGATATTAATGCAATAAAAATATGTGTGTGCATGGTATAAATTAAAATGTATCTGTACCACGACTCATCGGTACTAAAAAAATTGAAAACCTACTTACGATTTCAAGATTTAAATTACATCCATTTTTCCATTTCAGAGCTTACGAAATGATATCTACGCAAAAAAATCACAATATATACACCTATAAATGCACAGTAAAAACAAGCAAAAATATTTACAAAAAAAAATTAATAAATAGCAACGATTGCCAACAATTTCGACTCCAACGGTACGACGCGTGAGGCTGCGGTTTCAATATCTGCTGTAAATTAAAACGGGCGGCGATACAGCTTTGTTCGACGTCGTATTTATAATTTCACTAGTGTTCGTGCTATATATCACTTTAACGCTATTACCGCATGGTCTGCACGGTTGGGGCACTAGATCCTGGTCCTGTTAGACCCTGTGGCAGCTTGCCATCGCGATTCGTGGGTGACGGAAATACCAATTTTCATATAATAAATAAACATGGTTTGGAAGTTTAAGTTTTATTACATAAAAAAAACTTTTACGGATTTTGATTATGGATAAGTACTTATTCTGTGACATATATCACAATTATCTTAAATATAATATCTCTAAACTTATACGTAGAAACAACAAAAATCAAGATTCCATATTAATATGGATTTTTTTTGTAGTTAGATGACTTTCCAACTGAACTGCGGAATTACGTATGAGTTTCAAAAATTTGGAGATCTGTATTTCTCGTTTCTATCTTATGTTCCTCTCGGTTAAGAGTTGCTCTCTGCTCTCCACTCAAAACATACAACCAAATAAAATATTTTTTTTCAGCATTGCGTGTTGAATAGCAGCACTAAACGCCATGCACAATAATATGAGCATATAAAAAGTTACAGGTCGTCGTAGCGCAGTGGCAGAGCGTTTGTATAAAAACACGAGAGTTGTGCGTAACATGAAAAATCTCGGCGTTGAGTTCCGCCACACAACCCGCAATATATAAAATTAATGGTACGTGTGCAATAGTCTTAACTCTAGGTTATCTTAGCCTACCAAGCTATATGCGGGATACAAATGAAAGTATAATAACACCTTTTATATTATAGAAAACAAAAATACAAACTAAATTTAAACATGGTCTACATAAAATTAAATCATAAAGTTGTGACACTAATGTCGGAACAGAATCGTTTATTCAATTCAACTTTTGGACGTTTGTTTTGGTTAACACACGTGTTAGTGAGGGTTTCTTATTTTTGTGTTATTTTTTCATATAGTTTTTGTACAAATTGCGGTTTTTAAAATAAAAGATCTGTATTTCTAAGGTTTTAGGTTGTTGTGAGTGTTTGTGGTGTTTTTGTTAGTAGATTAATTGTATTATAAGGTAAGTTAGGCTAGTTGTTTTTAAAATGGATGCAGAGCATCCGCCTGACCCCCCTGACCCTGGAGGTGGCATAGGCGAAACTTTAAACTTGACATCGCGCAAAAGACAAGGTGGTGACCCACCTTCTAATAATAATGACTTAATAAAAAAAACTATAATCAATCCTGCTACTGCGACTCCGTCAATTCAAAATTTATATGTCCATCCCACCTTTTCCGAAAGCCCTAAGTCCTACCTTGATACGGACAAAGGCCCTTTCTTAGTATATGTGTCGAGGGAAACTCCAGACCCTGCAGCTGGGACCTCTATTAAAGCCATTAAATTTGGCCAATTCCTTCACATTAATAAAATTTCAAATATCACCAGTGATGGTGTGAAAAACGTTGGTCGCAACAAAATTAGCGTTGAATTCTCAACAGCTACTGCAGCGAATTTATTTTTGTCCAATCCCATTCTTAGTCTATGTAAGTATGTTGCCGTTATCCCAACTTTCAATATTACTAGAATGGGTATTGTAAGAGATGTTCCAGTAGATTTTTCTTTGGATGAATTTGTAAGTTCATTGGAATTTCCCTCAGGTGGTGTACAAGTTATGAAAGTGAGACGTTTAAATAGAAAGTGTGTCAGTGAGGGTGTGACTACATGGGTCCCGACTCAGTCGGTTGTAGTTACATTCCGTGGTCAAATGTTGCCTGAAAGGGTCTTTTCGTACCATTCCTCCCTCCCAGTTGAACCCTACAAATATCCCACCATCCAATGCCTAAATTGCTGTCGCTTTGGTCATGTAAAATCACAGTGCAGATCGAAGCCAAGGTGTTATAAGTGTTCTGAGTTCCATAATGGTGATGCATGTGACACTAGTAGGGAAAATTCTTTATGTTTATACTGTGAAAGTAAACATTTTGCAACAGACAAGGACTGTCCTGAGTTTGCAAGGCAACAGTCCATCAAAATTACAATGTCTCAGGAATGTATATCGTATATAGAGGCTTCCGCTCGTTTCCCTCCTGTCCGCAGATCCTATGCTGACATGGCTAAGGAAATATCTGCTCCTCCCGCTCACTCAACCCCCTTATCACCAATACCATCAGCCCCTGTCACTCCGTATAAATCATACCGAAAGACAGTTTTCCAGTCTCCCCGTCTCCGCGCTCCTTTAGCAAAGGGATATAACAGACAAGCTCATCAAGCCATAACTGCCAATTGTCCCTCTTCCCTTCCTAATGGTTGCGCTCTAAATCAAGGTGTTGACAGTCCAATAGAATCTAGAAAAGATCTATTGGTTGCACTAACTGAAACCCTTGTGAGCATCTTTCAAACCGCTGATGAACTCCCCATACCGTCCAACGTTGCCAAAAACTTACTAACAATCTTTAAAATACTAAACAATGGAGCCACTGAACTTCCTACAGTGGAATAGTCAAAGTATTCGTGCCAAAAAGCACGAATTGCTTTATATTATTTCTCTGTATAATCCTGTCATTATTGCCCTCTCAGAAACATGGTTGTTGCCTGATTCCCGCTTTAGGGTACCAGGTTTCTCCTGTTTAAGGGAGGACAGAAATGACGGGTATGGAGGTTGTGCTATCCTTATCCAGCACTCCTCTCCTTATTCCCTTATTCCTATCCCTTCTCACAGTCAACAGATTAATGCTGTTGCTGTGAGGGCTTTCAATATCTCCTTCTTGTCCGTTTATATACCTCATCCTTCTTCCTCTCTTTTCCTTGAGCTTAAGTCTATTATCTCTTCACTTCCTAGTCCTGTGTTGGTCCTAGGGGATTTTAACACTCATCACTCTTTGTGGGGGTGTTATTACTGTGATGGATTTTCGCCTTCGTTGGTAGACATGATTGATGATGTATCTCTTTGCATTCTCAATGATGGCTCACCGACTCGTAGGGTTAATCCAAATCAGAATCCTAGAACTGCTGTTGACCTTTCCTTATCTTCTCCTTCTCTTGCTTCCCAGCTATCATGGTCTGTTCTTCCTTCTACCCATGGTAGTGACCATTTCCCTATTCTCCTTTCTATACATAATAGACATCCCCCTTCTCCCCCTCTTAATTCTGCCTCTAAATATAACTTGAAGCAAGCCAACTGGAATGAGTATGCCGACTCTGTGGATTGCATGTTGGGCAATCTTCCTGAGTTCGGTAATTTTGAGAATATCTTTCTTTGCTATGATCGTTTTGTCTCTGCCATTTTGTCTGCAGCTGACTTGCACATCCCTAAAAAACACTCCATTCAGAATTGGATGCATTTCAATCCCTGGTGGGATCAGGAATGCTCTGATTCTGTCGATCGGCGAACATCTGCCGAGGAGTCATATGCTGCCTGTATGATTATGGAGAATTACATTGAGTACAAGCGCAGAGATGCGAAGTTTAGAAACTTGACTGGGAAAAAGAAAAAACTTGGATGGACTAATTTTTGTGAATCCCTTAGTCCTTGCTCTCCTTCCTCCCTTGTGTGGACAAATGTTAAGAGATTTCGCCGTTCTCTTAACAGCAGTCCCAGTCCTAGTTCCAATAATCCCTCTTTGTGGCTTAATGATTTTGCTAACAAACTGGCTCCTCCCTCTGTACCATCTTGTGATTTATTTGTATCCCCTCTGATTGAATCTTTGGATGAAATGGATGCTAGTTTTTCGTTCGAAGAACTCAAAAATGTCTTAACGGATTTAAGAGATACTAGCCCAGGTGAGGATTGTATCTCTTACTCTTTTATTGCTAGACTAAATGAGAAGTCTAAGCTTCACTTTTTAAATTTGATCAATAACATATTTCAATCAGGTAACATTCCCGAGTCCTGGAAATCCCAAAATGTTATTCCCATCCTTAAACCTGGAAAATGTCCTTCTGATCCTAACTCATACAGACCCATTGCTCTAGCTTCTGCTTTATCAAAAATTATGGAACGGCTTTTAAAAAATCGTCTGGAGTGGATAGTGGAAAGTAGAAACATCTTAGCTCCCTCTCAATTTGGCTTCAGAAAGGGGTTGAGTACCACAGATAGTCTCAGTGTTTTTACTACAGACATTCGACGAGCATATGCCAAAGGAGAGTATTTGGTTGGTGTTTTTCTAGATGTTGCATCTGCATATGATAATGTTCTTCTTCCGGTACTCAGGCAGAAATTGCACCAGCTGAGTATTCCGCCGAGGATGGCTCATTTCATATGTAATCTGCTGACCGGTAGATCGATATCTGTAAAACATCCGCTGCTTACTATACCTCCCAGACTTGTCTGGAAAGGTTTGCCTCAAGGTTCCGCTCTCAGTCCTCTGCTGTATAACTTATATACTCATGACCTCGAATTGTCTGTCAATAGTTTTTGTAATATCCTTCAGTATGCTGACGACATCGTCCTTTACTACAGCTCAAAATCTGTGGAGGACATCACTTATCGCTTAAATACTGCTTTACGCTATCTAGACCAGTGGCTCTCTAACCATGGCTTGGCACTATCAGTAGCAAAGTGCCGGGCAGTAGTCTTTTCCAAAAAGAGAGTGACTCCTGATTTTGAAATTATTTTAGGTAATGATACTCTTCAATTAGCAGAGAACGTTAAATTCTTAGGCATGATTCTTGATAAAAGACTGAACGGAATTGCACATGCTGAACATGTCAGTAAAAAATGTGAAAAAGGCATTAACGCTTTAAGAGCTGTGTCTGGTGTGTGGTGGGGCGCACACCCTTATACTCTAAAACTACTGTACAATGCCATAATTCGTAGTCACATTGACTATGGATTATTTGTTTTAGACCCTTTTAATAAAGTTGCTACTGAAAAACTCAATAGAATCCAATACAAATGCCTACGAATTATTATAGGTGCAATGAAGTCTTCCCCCACCAACGCACTGCAGGTGGAGTGTGTAGATCCACCTTTTCCTATCCGTCGCCAATTCCTATCTGACCGGTTTGTTGGTAAAATGTTACAGCTGTCTTCCCACCCCCTATGGTCTAAGCTATCTGATTTAGCGGACCTCATTCCTCGGAGCGGTCCCCTACCCTACTTGCTCAATAGTTTCTTGAGATTTACCTCCCTTCCTCATCCCTTGTCCTCTTATCCAACTAATCCCTTATTCTGTACGCCTTATAAGGCACTAGTGCACCATCCTTCTGTTATCACTAATCTTGGTCTAACCAAGGGAGCTGCTGACACCAACACAAAATTTCAATCCATAGTAAATGAAAATTTTTCAAATCACATCCTCATCTTTACAGATGCATCAAAGCTTTCAAAGGAGAGCTGTGTTGGTGCAGCTTGCTGGATACCAAAATTCAAAATTATATTACAATATAAATGTCCTCCCGAATCATCTGTGTTTACTGGAGAGGCTGTTGCTTTGTTAGAAGCAATCCGGTTCACAGATTCCCACGACTTTAAACAGACTGTCATTTGTACTGACTCTTTAAGCTGCATACTGGCTATAAAGGGAAATCCATTTCATAGTAGATTAAGGTCTTCAATTATTTTAAGGATTCGTGAAGAACTGTACTCATGCTATTTAAAGGGTTTGGATGTTACTTTGGCATGGATTCCAGGTCATTCTGGAATAAGTGGGAATGAATCTGCAGACTCGTGTGCAAAACTAGCCATACAGTGTGGTAATTTAGATCATTTTTCTATTTCGGCCCAGGATCTGTTGTCTCTTGCATCAACTCATTTGGATGTGTCATGGTCTGAATTCTGGGAATTGTCAAAATCTCAGAAAGGTAAGTTTTATGCTGCCATTCAACCTAACATTCCCAGGCGACCTTGGTTTTTTTCTCAAAGATTTACTGAACGGTGGATTATATCAACTATTTGTCGCTTGCGCCTTGGACATGCATGTACACCTGTGCACCTAGCTAAGATCAGGGTCAGGGACCACTCACTGTGTGAATGTGGCCTAGACGACGGTTCCCCTCCTCATATACTTTTCACTTGCCCTAAGCTGATCCATCCCTTATATGATGTCCTTCCTCATAAAGTTCCCCGCCCCCTTAATGTTCAATGTTTGTTAATGTTTGTGTTTAGTCCTCTATGTAAATTTTTATGTAAATATATTAGATATAACAAAATTAAATTGTAAGCTAACACCTTTGTATTATATTTCTTATTACTAACCATCTATGTTAGGTATAATGTATATATTAATTTTATTTATTTTTTTTATAGGTGAAGGCAATTTTTAACTGGATCTTTTTTTTTAACATGCATTCTCCTATTGTGTAACATTATCTCTTTTACCGTACAACCTCCTTCGTGTTTTCTCCATACAACGTGACATTGGCGAAGTGATATGTGCTCTACTGGCACGCTCGGAACGCCATAATCGAAGAACCAAACCAATTCAACTTTAGTCGAGTAATTCTATGTTATTTTCTCATTATTGTACTTTCGAATTTGGAGTTTATATTAAAAACTTTGTTGAATTTACACCCGTGCAATTAACTTTTGTTGAATAAAGATTACAAAATTTTGTTATTTCAATATCCTTCAACTTATAGGTAATTATGTCTTGGTATTCATTATAGAAAAACTAATGCTATACACCTCTAAGCATTAATGCTTATTGTATATAAGTTATGAGCCAGTCACGGTCAGAGGACAGGCGTGGTCCCGTTTTTTGTGAATTATTTCATTTACTTAAAACGTTTAAAAACCGCTTATCCCCAAGACGGAATCTGGCAATTCTAAGATATCTTTATTGCGGTGACCACTATAAGAAGATACAGCCGTGCCGGCCATGCAAACAAAAATCTTATAATACATGGCTTATGCTTATAAATAAATAAAATGAGGAATACGACAGCGAATTGATCAGATATTTCTAAATGAGAATATTGAATTAAATTGAGTATTTTTAAAAATCTGTGCTGCAACCCTTTGTAACCAAAATTCAAAACTAATAGTTAGTGCAAAGCTGAAAGCATTCCATTTGCCAGCGGGAAGCATTCATTTCTCTCAGTCAGTCAGTGAATGCTCAATCTCATTGTTACGCCATTATTATAAAGGAAAGGCGGGGCTGTGATGTTGACGTTATCTGTATGTACGAGTATGTATAATAAAACCATATTAGTCTGAATGCTGACGTGTGAATCTTAAAAATATACTTATTTAGAAAACGTGTAAAAAATTGAACGTAGCGGGACTCTAACCCGCGCCTACTGGAAACCGACCAGGCGCTCTGACCACTAAGCCATACGTTCTCATCGAGCTACGTCGAAATTTTTATACGTTTGTTACAACTTAATTATGTTGTTAGCATCTCTGTAGGGAGATTTTTACAAAATTCCGCTACCCAAAGATAATTACTAAGAATTATCATCTAGCAATAGAGAAGGCTATTTATTAAATTTTTTTAAATATTTTTAAAGTGTTATTCCACGCTTAGGAAAGAAAAATACTTATTTAGAAAACGTATAAAAATATGTTTTTTAATATGAATATCTAAGAACTCATTAGCTATTATCATATAATATTTTTATTAAAAAACGATTATTTTATTTTCTTAGTGTTGTCAAATATTTAATAGTATTATCAAAAGAACTTTTTTTTGTAAAATAAACAAAAATAAAATAGTTTCATTCTTAACACAGAAATATAAAATAATTCCATTCTTATATATTAGAAAAGAAATTCCATGGTAAAAATTAGAAAGCCACTTCCGACCAGCTAGTTTACTGGAGCATAGGATCGGAGTAGTTCAGGAAGAAATCGTAAGTCATCGAGTTGTTTAAGTCACATCTTAACGCGCCATTAAGGGCAGATTGCGTGAGCGGAATACCAGTTATTTGCTTAATGTTGCTGGGAAAAAAACAATTTGTATCCACCGTACGCCATTTGCGCAATCCACTGTGATCTGATAGTTTTTAAATCGTTCTCTTCGTGTGTAATGTGCTTAGCGAAAGTAATGGGGCTCTAAGCGGAGATATAGTACCTTGTTTTTGTGTAAGCCCCACGACAGCTGGGGCAGTTAGTGTTGAATATCATTATTTTCTTTTTTTTCAGGTTGGCGCTGTATTCAGCATGTAGCGTGGTAGACAGAGGGGGCCTAGTGTTAAGGCAATCAGTTTCCCACTTTCCGCTGAATTCTGGAGGCATTGCCTGTAATGTGGTGGCACTCAACGTCGCGCCGCACTTTACGTCGAAACCAGAACAAAGAAAATGGAAATATTAAATATATCATTTCCTAGAGTCAGAATCGAACCCACAACCTGTCGCACTCACACATTTGTGCCCTTGCGCCACAACTGGCACATTGTTTTTTCGATCGATATCGATAATAAAACAATACATTCCTGGTCAAATCAATGGTATTTTGATTTGACCAGGCACCACACACACAGCAAGGTAGGCAGAGGGAACCTAATGTTAAGACACTTCGTTCCCCATTTTCTGCCGAATTCTAGAGGAATTGCGTGTTGAGTGGCAGAACTCAACGCCGCGCTTAGCCTCGCGCTTGACATCAGAGCGGAGAAATGGAAATATAAATTTAAGTAAATATCGGTTTTACAGTCACACTTTGTGCCGCTGCGCCACGACTGGCCTCATAAAAGATATATACTTTCTTCATTGGAAAATCTTTATTAATTCGTTTATATTATTCGTTTTAAATGAATTCATAATATGGCAATCACACTAATGGTAGAGAAGAGATGATTGACATCGCATTCATTAAAAAAAGTCGACACCAACTAAAAGGCGGCTTGAAAGAAATACACGCATATACACAATTAATACGCAACATATGATAAAATAAGAATGCATGCATGAATGCAATGTGCAGTTATATGTTTGTATTTTTTCAATCTCTCATCTTTTGCAATTTACGGAATTGGCAAGGGAACCAAAGTATAAATCGTTACTTTCTATTTGCTAATAATATTATATATAACGCGCATTATTCTGGGTAGCGCTTTATCTGATTATACCAAAAACATTTTTTTTTTAATTTCACATGGTATCCCGCACATAACAGGGCAGGCTGAGGCGGGGAACCTGGAATGCTAGTTTTTTAAACAGTTGGTACCACAGCGAGGAAAATTAATATATTACATATTTCATTCCCTCGAGTAGAAATAGAACCGACAACCCACCCGTTTACACTACGTACGTATTGGTCGCTCACTTATGCCCTTGCACCATTTAACATTATTTATATTACGCCGAAACAAATTGAATCCACGTCCACTCTCTAATCTACTCGTATCTTATTCCAAGTGCTCCATACTATTATAAAATAAAATAGAAAGAAATCTTTTATAGCCTTTCTATAGAGATCCTTAAGTAATTACTTAAGTCAAGTACTATTTATAATGCAACCGTACACGTCTTTGGAGCTCGGCTGCTATATTCTATGTAATATAACACCTTGCTGGTACAAAATCTAGACGATTACGGCCTTCCGCTCTGCGATATA
>JAJHJA010001438.1:0-108185 GCA_021202915.1 Heliconius himera | reverse complement strand
TCCGTATTTTGCGCGACAATTTTGTTACATAAATACCAAATATGTATTTTAAGTTGTCCATTGATTTTTAATTGATAAAAAATATAAAAATAAACAATAAAAGAAAGTAGGAAATCCTTAACTTTCACCTTAATAAGATTCCTTCCTGTTCCTACAACTTAATCACTTAAATTCAATTCTCATTCAACAATATAATTTACTATACATATACAGAATATTATACATATTTTATAAAGATCATTTACACTTTCAGATTATTTTAATTTTGAATAAATTATTGTAACTGACTGTCACGACATTGCAATTTATGTTTGTTATGATTTTACAAGTTAAATAAATTTCCTTTATACTATAAAATAGTAATCGAGCAACTCGATTAATTAAATCATTTACGTAACGCATAGAACATAGTCTTAACTATATTTGAAAGCTTAATATTTGAAATTGACGTTTGATATTTTTCGTTAACCTGTTAAATGGTAAAATCCAACGCCACACAGTCTAACTGCCACAAATATTTCAAATATGCCTTAAGGTTTCTTAATGAAAATCGAATCGGCAACTATCGCGTGTACAGTCAGTCACTTTGTCAATTGCGCTGCACATAGTATAAGCCTAAAATTGAATTATATTAAAAGTTTGGTTTTATAACAGTGTTATCTCACTAAATTGCCACTTTACCAATAAATTATGAAATACTAATTCTATCATTATAAACACATATAGAGGCAGTCGTAGCAACGTGGGATAGCGTTGTGTTAGAAGCATAAATATATATTTTTTCCTATAATCAGGCAAAAAAAAGTGCAGCGTTAAGTTCCGCCACTCAACACACAATGTCTCAACACTAGTGACTCTATGTCTACCCTGCTATACAAACAAACAGTAAAAAAAACTAATTAAACACATCATTCTCTTTCAACCAAAGATGGATAAGGACAACGAAGCCACTTATCTAATTTTAATACCCCTATTATTATTATTTTTTCTTCCTCCCAAAGAACAATGCAGTTTAACTTAAACTCAATATCTTATCGTATCCGTATCAAGTGGAGAAAGCTCTTACAGCCGTGCCGGGGGCCTCGCTTCTATTGATTACTATTTAATTCGTTGTTAGTGGATACAATTACTAAATTACCCAGTTCCTCTACTGTTTACTGTTAACGCTAATTTGTCTATGTTCAATTGATAAGCTGTGTGACTTTTGTATTTGTTTTTGTGTTATCTGTTTGTTGCTTTTTTTTAATTAAAGAAGATAATCTATTGATATTCGTATTATATGTCACTGATGTCGCGATAGTGTTCATTTTGACACATCGTTTTTTTAATCTGTCTTAATAGATTGTTTAATATTATTAAAAATTGTTCGTTTCATATTTATATTCAATTAAAAGTAGGTATACTATTGAAATCAATAAATACATAAAATAGTATAAATTTATAAAAAAATCCAATCTCGTAGGCTTATATATAATACAACTTTCAAAAATCTCTGAACCCATATTTGGACGTTCCCATTAAATTCAACATTAACTATTATCAATAATAATAATGTTAAATTAAAAATTTACTAAAGCGATCAAAATAAAGGCCTAAGTGGCGACATCAAAGACGCCGCGCCGCATTCTCGTCTCCGACTAAATTAATTAATTAAAATCCATTACAAATAATTAGAGTGGCCGATAAAATTGAGCACAATCGATAAAAAGAACAAAGGGTCACTTGTAAACCGTCAAATGTTTTTATATGTATACTTCCGCTATATAACATTTAACATCATGTGTTTTGGTGTATCTATAATATTTTTTGAGGCCAGTCGTGGCGCAGGGACACAAAGTGTGACTGTAAAATCGACTGTTTGCGGGTTCGATCCCCACTCGAGGAGGTGAAATATTTATTTAAATTTATATTTCCATTTCTTCTTTCTGGTGTCGAGGCAAAGCGTTGAGTTCCGCCACTCAACACGCAATGCCTCCAGAATTCGGCGGAAAGTGGGGAAAGGAGTGTCTTAACACTAGGTTTACTCTGCCTACCCTGCTGTGTGCGTGATACACCGCGAAGCTGCATGTATTATTATATAAATATATATGGTCAACGCCGAGCTTTGCCTTGACACCAGAGCGAAGAAATGGAAATATAAATTTAAATAAATATTTCATCTCCTCGAGTGGGGATCGAACCAACAACCAGGCGATGTCACAATCACACTTTGTACCCATTCACCACGACTGGCTTCATTACATTACATGACAAATATCCATATATATAGATTGTAAGGTATATCTTTAAACATATACACCACATGAAAGTGTTACAAAAATGAACGTTAAATCCAAATATAATTGGGTTTTCCACTAGAAACGTATTTAACATTTATAACAAGGCCACCGCTATCAATCGGTGTGTCTAACAAGAATTACCTAATTTTCGTTCGGCACTCCATAATAGAATCTATAATGAAATGGTATTTTAATTACAAAACGTAGAAACGAAAACTCCAATATTATTACGAGGGTCAAACTTTTACAGACACCGCTTTATTTCACCAAGAATCTCTTGAAATGAAAGTATTTAAAACGACTACATTGATACAAGTAAATCGATATAAAATCGATACCGTTCTAAATCTTAATATTACCTATCACTAAATATATCGATTCGGCTCGCATAATTTCATCTATTACGTACATATATTCACAAATTGTTAATTTGCGTGTCTAAAGTTAATGTGTGAGGTATTCTTCTTTATATCATTCACATAGAAACTCTAATGTATTAAGCATGGCGTTCCAATACTTTAATTAAGTATAATCAACCGTAGAATATAAAATTTGGGTATAACAGACGATTTTACTTAATAATAATAGTTGATTTGTATGTATGATAGCATGTCCGAAAGGCATTAAGTGTGTTTCGACAAACGCAAATCTGATATTAGCGAATCATTTTGAAGAGGAAACTATTTTAAAATTAGCAGTAACGTGCAGAAAAATGTACTGGAAAGAAGCAAAATGGACGCTTATTACAGTGATGTCAAAGCAGCTTTTCATAGTTTTTAGTGTTTTAGCCTTTTTACCAAATGAATAAATTATAGGGTAGTGTAGTGGAATCGGTATTATTTTATTTTAGAGTTATTTTACTAATCTAATTGTATGAAAAAGCACATTGTTTTCCACTTTTTGATCATTTTACTCATATTGAATAGTGAATAGTAAAATTCATTGTTCCAGCAGACCGACGTAAATTCTACATTATTAATATAATTTTTATTTAAATATTTAACACTATTTAACCTAAGTAGACTATAATTGTACTAACATTTTCATTTAAATTATAATCCAAACTATTTATAGTTATGTAAAGTATTTCTTAAAATATTATTTAAATGAACATTTTAAACAATGCATAATTTATTTTGTGCAATGCCTCCTAATAACCTATGATTCAGCGAAAAGTGAGGAACGGAAGTATCTTCTTGGCAACGGAGATTCATAACACTATGTTTTCTCTGCCTACAGAAGAAAATTGACACCACTCACAAAGCTCACACAACAATCTAAATGAATGAACAGGAGCAATCATCATCAAAGAAATTCTATAAATAAAAAAAAAGACCAAGGAAAGCAACCACCAAAAAAAATAATTGCCATCACTGTTCAAATTGTTCTCTTACACGTAACACTCAGGTCAATAAACGTTAACACGCTAAACACGCAAACTGGAATTGTGTATAATTAATTTATAACGTAATGTATTAAAACAATTAAGACGCACAGTATCTTGATGCATTGGCATCGAATTCGGTTGTAGTGGCCACTCTTCGCCAATTGGCTTATCTTTGTAAATTAAGTAATGGGTGCGTCTCATCACGCGATACGTAATTGAGAAAACTCAACAATTGCCGTTTAGCTTTAGTGTATTGAATTGGAGTAAGCGATAGATAAGCGAGAATTGGAGATCATTTCTGGGATATGCTGTTTGTTATTTTCGTTTTTCAATTTTTCACATACAAAAAGTAGATATATATTAGAGGCCAGTCGTGGTGCAGGGGCACAAAGTGTGACTGTAAATCGACTGGTTGTGGATTCGATCCCCACTCAAGGAGATGAAATATTTACTTAATTTTGTATTTCCATTTCTTCGCTCTGGTGTCGAGGCAAAGCGCGGCGTTGAGTTCTGCCACTCAACACGCAATGCCTCCACTAGGTTCCCTCTGCTTACCCTGCTGTGTGCGGGATACAGCGTGAAGCTGATTTAAAACCTATATATAGTAGGTATATGATTGACCAGATATATATTTAATCTTTTTTACAATAGGTTAAAAATGTTATATTACTACTGTTTTATCATTATATTTCATTTTTTGTGAAGAGATTTCGCAATTATTTCTTTATAAATAAAAGAAAACAATTCAAAATGTGTATTTTATAACTTTTAATCACTCCAAAACAAATATAACTTTGAATATCAGTATCACATTATTTTCAAAGTGTTATGTATGCATTCACGCTCTTCACGCTCTATCTCGCAAATATCAGGGTAGGCAGAGGGATCCTAGTGTCAAGATACTCCGTTCCCCACTTTGCACAAGCATTGCATGTTAAGTAGCGGAAATAACACCGCGTTTTGCCATGTTACTAGAGCGAAGATGTGAAAATATTAATAAATAATAAATCATTTCCCCGAATAGAAATCGAACTCACAGCCACACTCACACGCTTATGACGCCGACGCCACTGCCTCTAAAGAATGTATTAAATAAGATTTTAAAAAGTCAGTAAACAACAAACTAAACTGATAAAAGATAACACCAGTTCAAGAATCGAGCAATCCAAGTATCCAAGCACATTAACAGTAAATATAAACGGAACTAGAACACCACCTACACCGTTCCGTACACCTTACACGGTACACAGAAAACGGAACTATCGCCAATTCACCAACCCCACCTTGTCTTAATTGGTGCAGACAAACCAACATTGGGAAGTAATTTGTCATCGGTTAGCTAAGCAGGGGATGACGACTAATGATATTCAACATAATTCAACATAATTAGAGTAAGCACCATCTCTATCTGGTAATAACGTAAATCGTTGGCTAAACCGATCAAATTTCCTTGGGAGAGAGAGTTAGGTGTCGGTTTGAGCTTTGTGTGATAGGATATTGTGTTTATAGAAATTGATTTGATTAATTTTGGTATTAAAATTGCGCAAAATTTGGTTTTTTTTTAATTAGTTTTTTCGCGCTGTACCACGTCCCTACATAGAAGAGTTGGCAGAGAGAACCTAGAAACCTAGTGTTGAGACACACACACACCGTTCTCATTAAGACACTCTCGTTTCCCGCTTTCCGCTGAATTTTCGGGACATTACTCTATTTTTTTTTTTTTACTCATTTTTTTTACTCTGAAATTAAAATAGTGTTGATTTCGTGTATGTCTTGAATTCGGACGGACAGCGAAGTACGGCGTTCTTTGACATTAGATTATTTCTGTATATCCCCGCTATTTGCGGGACAAAGTGTAAAACTGAAAAATAAGAATTTGCTTCTAGTTACTTAACGTTTCATAAATAATTTTTGTATGGTATTTAAATAAAACCTTACAATTATGTTCTTAAGTTCGTAATTAGAACTCAATAACAACTTAGCTAAGTAAATCAGTGTAAAGATCTATCTATGGTAATACACAGGTGAACGTTGTTTATAGGCCCAGTACAATCGATATAATTATTCCAGTCAACTACGTAACTTAACTAAGTTGAATATATCTATTGCAAATTGATAATTATCCTATATCTATATATATACATATTAGATAAATATTACATTATTTGTTTAGGAGATATATATGTACATATTACATTCATGATACTGAGGTCAGTCGTGGCGCAGCGGCACATATTGTGACTGCAAAACCGACCGATTGTGAATTCGAGCCCCACTCGTGTGTTACACTAGGTTCCCTTTGCCTACACTGCTGTGTGCGGGATACAGCGTGAAGCTGGCTTATTGATTTTTTTATTACATACATATAAGTATAGATATACAATTTAATTTGCCTCGAATAACTAATCAGTTGGAACGTTTTCAAAAGCTTCAATTAATTTTCTTTTTCATGTTCATTTTAATTAGAAATTGAAAATGTACAAGATACAAACTTATAATTTATTCTGTGAAATCTCGTGTATGTACGTATGTATGTGCATTAATCTGAGAATCGGTAATTGCAGTGATTCAATTTTAACGAACGCCATTAACATATCGTATTTTGACGCCACCTTGTGACTAAGGTGTTTATTTCTTCACACAATGGTTGCAAGTTCATTTTCTTCTTTCATTATGGTACAAATAGCCAATAAAATATAATTTATAGACAGATTAATTAACTTTTAGACAAACAGCTTCAAGCTTTTGCTCGCAAAGCAGGATAGAACAGAGGAAGATACTCCGCTCTCCACTTTCCGCCCAATTTTTGACATATTGCGTGTTGAGTGGCATAACTTAACACCGTGTCGTGTCTTGTCCCCAGAGTGAAGATGTCAAAATATTCCATTCCCAGTGGAAATCGCATCTACAATCATCGCGTTTATTGTAAGACGCCGTGAGGCTGCGCCACGACGGCCTATCCGATCCAATCCATTTTAATATATTAATTTACATTATATTGTCGATTAATAACACCTTAAATTTAATAAAAAGTAATAGTCGATTCTGAGATCGACTAACATTTCTTACCTTTCATAAATAATTATAAAATTACAGCTATAAAGTTGATATACACAGATTCGTATTCACTCGACATAGTCCTATATTCAATCGTGAAAAAAAATGAATTTTTAATTAAGTATGATTGCTTTGTACTCAATGAAACAAAATAAAACAAAACTTTTAAAATTCTGTTATAATCTACACTGAAAAATTCAGTTTTTAGAACAAAAATATGACAAAAACGATCTAATATTAATCGAATATTAATAATACTTAGAAATCAGCATTCCAATAATTATAGTTTTTACTACCTAAAATTAAGATAATGTCTGTATGAATTTACTAAATATATTTCCTTATTACTCATATAAAATGAAATCGTATAGTAAAATTAGTTTTTTTTGTTGAAATCAATTGATAAATCTAAGCACCTTAGGTAATTATTTCTAATATGACAAGTTTATACATTAATTTAGCTTTGTAGAAAAAATTCTGACGTGTCTGTAAAATTACTAAGTAAAAACTAAATAATTGGTTATTTAAAAATCAAAAAACTTCCATGATTTTTATATTTACTCTTATCTCTATAATTTTAGATAAATAAATAGAAAACAGCAATACTGTTATCATGCTGTTCACCATTTTTAATAGATTTTTCAAAAAAAAAAAACTAAATTACTAAGTGAATGCCTAAATTATGCTTACAACATTTTTAAACACCACCAGATCAACCAACAATCAGCCAGTCATCAGGCAACGTGGTGGATGGTATCAACTTAGAGGACATCAAGGAGTTCGCTAAGGCCTTCAAACTCCGACGACTAGGCCTAGGCCTCACCCAAACACAAGTTGGGCAAGCGTTGTCGGTCACCGAAGGCCCCGCGTACAGTCAAAGCGCTATATGCAGGTAAGATTTTTTATTTTTACACACATTTCAAAATGTATTTATCATTTTTTAGTATTCACTTTGACTTTTAAAATTTGTTTTCAAACACACTATAAAAGGAAAGGATTTTTTTTTGGTACAAAAACATCCTTTTCGATGTTGATTAAAATATTTCTGTTCAAAGAGTGAAATTAATCATTTCCATACATTCTATCAATTTTTGTGTAATAGAGTCGCACGCTTGGTTTATACATACATATACATACATAAATAATATGTATCGTCGATCTTTGCTTCTGTCACAACGTGATTGCGCTATCGACCCCTCAAGGTATTTTAACACGCAGCTCTAAATATCACAATAACTTTTTAATATCGTTAATTGAAGTGATTTGTAAAACAGCATGACTTCTTTCATTGCCTACAATTCGTTTAATTAATTACAATTTGGACGGCTTCCGTTCGCTCCGCTACGATTTTTGAGACGTGTTCTTTTTTAAATATAGTAAAGATAAACTAACTAATGATTTACATAACCTCATTTGTTATAGAGAATAATATATGTTATCTGTATAGTTTAAATATTTTATGTTCCTGTCAAAAGTCATGTTCTTAGTTCTAAATTATCATAACATTAAATGTTTTACATTTATTTTGTTTTAATTTTCAGTGTTCAAGCATTTTGTAGCTTTTATTGATGTTTTCACTATACCTATTTATCGTCATGACGATTTAATTTATTTAAATTAATATTTTTATTTTGAGAAATTTAAAAATTGAGCTGTTTTTAACTAGAGTATTAAAAAAAATTAAGTTATTTTTCTTCTCAGTATTTACATTCAGATTTTTCACTGGAATTATCCAAAAAAGGCCTAATAGGCTTCAATAAATGTTATATTTGTATGTAATTTCAAATGTAGATCAATAAACTTGATTTATTATTAGTATTTAAGGCAGTCTTGTTTTCATTACACGGGATTCAGTTCACTAATAACATTTTATTGAAAGTAAACGATTGAAAAACGTTACCGAGGATCGGGCCGATGAAGGCAGTAGACAAGTTGAAGGAAATTTCGAGTTGACCCCCACCGACCTCGGCCGTATAATAAAATCATTAATCGTTACTTCTGTTCCAGTTAATTAATTATCTTGCCGTAATTACTTTTTTCGTGTAATTAAAAGAGTAGAATTCCCCTGTCTTTGTCCCGTCGTGATTTCATTTTTCATTAATTTTTCTTTCGCCCCAATTTGCTATTGTGACGGCGCTACGACTGTTACCCCTTTGATTATGCCGGACTCAATTAATTTGCATTATAATTAAAATGTATTATTCCTGAATACACCTTGTGCATCACTTGGACGGGTCGGCCGCGATCACAAAAGAATTTATTATTTAAACAGCTGTTTATTATAACATTATTGACGTACTTCACTAGTGTTGAGCTACTCGGCTTGGCACCAACTTGGTTATGCATCAAACAAAAGAACTTGGCTACACTTCAAGCCAAAATTAAATTAATATATTAAATTTTGTAGAAATAATAACGTTACATGAGATAAATAAAATTATTTAGATGATTTTTATAACTCAGCAAAGAAAAGAAATTGAAAGAAATCTGAGTCTTAATGTTTATTTATAGATACAGTAAAAACATATCTTATCGCATCTTAAAATACCGTTGTACCGAATAACTTTTCATATTTATATGGTCAATGTTCATGATCATTGTCCACAAACATTGAATTAAGCATGGCCTAAGTTATTACAATTGTATATCAGAGAGACTGCGTCAACGCATTTCCTTTGAATTATTTTATTTAGGCATATAATATATTTCTTAATTGACTGCTTTTAGGTTATCATTTTCATATAGAAACATATTTTTTACTATACATATTACAAACCATGCGTGCGGCTCTAATTTAATTACTGAAATATGATACTCCTTGGTTTACCGAGGAGTTTATCAATGATACTCTAACATATAATTTATTACCGTCCCCAGTGCCCTGGCTTCGCAGATGCTAGCAGCTCAGCTGTCTTCACAACAACAAAACATGTATGTGTTTTGTTTTCTTTATCCCTACATTCAGCATTCTCGAATATCTAGTCTACTATGGAACTTTTCATATTTGAATTAACTTAAATTTTCTTAAGTGATCGATCTTCGAGGATGCTGCCTCTTACAATGCATTAGCACACGCTTCGACTCACTCAACGGCCGTAGGTAGTTTGTCTTTAAATCATAATGTTTCAACGCTTTAAATCAAAATGTTATCTCGATCGGCGATCCGTGGATGCCGCGTGAATGTAAGCCGCATACATTTATTTCTAATTACCGGTTTTGGCGTTCTTACCTTTCCTTTTCACACGTACACCCTATTTACATACGAGTAATTACTGTAAACGCATTTTGATTTTTAAAAAGAGCGGGCTACTAATGTTTGTACTGACTGGCGTCCGTTCGACATAAATAATAGTTGTGAGAATTATCAAATTTGTTATATACGTATGTAACGTCACTAGTAATTTCAAACTTTCCATCTTATCTGGCATGATGTATTATTTCATTACTTTATTTTATTATTTTTTTTTAATATTCTTTTTTTAATTCATTTTGCGCAATTCTAAGCCAGGGCATTGGCATACGTTACCTCTCGCTTCTAATTGAATTCATTTTATTGTTACCACGTACGGTATTAATCAAACTGATTACCTCCGGCCTAAATTGCCTATTGTTGTTTTTTTTTATACGTTAAAACGTTAACGCAATGTCAATGTCCTGTACTTCGCCTGTTATTTGGATCGGGATGAGCTCGCGTAACCGCTTCACCGCTATTATCGGAACGTGCAAGTTTTCTAACATACAAATTTATGTTCGATACAGATTTGAGAAATTGGATATTACTCCAAAAAGTGCGCAGAAAATCAAACCGGTGCTTGAACGTTGGATGAAGGAAGCCGAAGAGAGGTAACTATTTGTTTGAGTGACTTGTGCGTATTGCGTGTTGCGATCGTGTCCGTGTACCACATTTGGCCTTAATGCTTAGCAACGTGAAATATATTTCTCAAATCTGGACTAACTGAGCTTTGGTTAGGTTTTGCTGCTTTGTTTCATATTTATGTTTCGTCTTCATGGTGGTTGTTGGATGTGAAAATTTGTGAGTGTTATAATTTAACTTATTAACTTACTTCCTTCAAATTCACCTCCAACTTCGGCTCTGATCTGCAAAATAGCCTGTAGCACGTTTAGGCTTACATCTTTATATATATATTTATTTTGTATGCATATTATTTAGATCATGCTTATTTTTATAATGTAGCACAACACTACCACATAGATACGACTGAACATAATTAATAAAAATCTAATTATTACTAGTGGATATTTTCCATAATTCATGTTCACGCATATCAGGAATTTAGAATTTATAATCAATTATAATATTAATTAGAAACATGTAATTTAAAATTCAATTACAATATTGCCTGTTTATTCGAGTCGCATGTGAAGTGATTGTACGAATGACATACATACATTTAAAACTGCAATAATTTATCGTGATAATTACATTAAAACTGTATATTGGAAATATATTAAAATATTTTCTTCTTATAAGGAATATTTTCTTATAAGAAGAAACCAACACTATAATTTACAATAAATGGATTCACGCGACGTAAACACATCCTGTTCACATTTAAAATTTCATAAGGAAACCAGGTGTCGCTTAAATCCCCGAAGACCACTTAATATCTTGCAAGGACCACTAGGATCTATCGATTTTACATTCTGCATCATTAAAATGCATTATCTGGATGCAACGGGACGGTTTTAACATTGCAAATGCTTGAATTTGCAATCACCCTCTCGGTGGTAATTTTTAACGAGCGGCCTCCGTTAACGGTCCTTGAATTTATAAAGACATATCCTCGTCTACGTTAATCACAACTGGCAAATCACCCTGTTAACTTTTTAATTGTCCTGAAACGTCGTTTATTAGTTCTTTCGATTTCAATTCCGTACATTCAACGATACATTCGGTTATTTGCATAGTTGCTTTTTTTTTGTCTTTTCTGTTGTTCATATCCTCTCAATCAAAAAATATATTTTTTTTAAAGTTGCAGCACTAAAAATGTTTTCTATATTTCGACTGGCAATATAAATGTAAAACAAATTTTGTTTGTTTTTTCGATGATATGTCAAAAACTGTGGAGAGTCATCCATAAGATCCTCACTATTCATGCGTTCACATAGCCTTCTTAGTATTGTTTCATCGGCTTAGATATTAATAACAACTTTATTTGATAATTTTCACAATATTTATACATATATCGGCTACCGGAATATTTTATCGGGAATAATCGATTATTTTTATAAATACACATTCATCGAATGTTTATTCGACTATCAATAAATCGATTCGATGAAATGAAATCATTCGTCCGTATAGGTTCTATATGAAGATCATCCCATATGCAGACAACACTAAAGTGTATGCTAAACGTATTCTTAACACTAAAAATTCATTTATGTAAGGGGATTCAAATGACATTGGCATTATGAAACCAGAGCAAGGTTCATTTCATTTGACGTTCATCAGCTTATTTTGGTTTTCAATATGAACTTGAAAACATATGAAGTCTGCTCTACTTTAGTACTGCATGATTGTAATTATATGATATTTTGTTGTATTTTGAAGTGACAATATACTATACACGTATGCACGATGTGTATAATATGTATTTGGGAAGAAATAAAATTCAAAATGATTTTGATTCGAATTCGATTTGATAAGAAAAATATAAGTAAAATGTTTATATAATCTATTCTTTAAATACTTATGTATATAAATATTAAATTAAAAACAATAAACATATATTTCAGTATACAGGTTGCGTTATTTTGTGACATTTTTCGCCTTTATAACCCTTGTTTAAAAAAACTATAAAAAAATAATTTTTCTTAATATTTTTTGTATAAATTCGCGTTGTGGAACATAACTTACTACCTACATATAGGGTTGTATAAATAACTACAACTTTAACGATATAAGCTTACTGTATATACAGTCGAAATAATAAAATATCTTGTAATATAATACAAATAGTATCTAATATTATTTAAATAGTATTGAATATGACATAGAAAAAAAACTAAGTTAAATATTTATTAGTAGCGTGTTTATTTGAACGTAATACTAAACATAAGATAATTAACGGTGGGAATGAAACGAAATTACATTCTAGTTTTAGCATTTAGGTTTTATAGGCCAAGGATCCTCGGGCACAACTAAATGGGACATTATGCACAAGATTTTAAAGTTTAAATTTGCTTGCTAGGTATGCATCAGGACAGAACCATCTCACGGATTTCATCGGCATGGAGCCGAGTAAAAAGCGCAAGCGGCGGACGTCGTTCACACCTCAGGCCCTGGAGCTGCTTAACGCTCACTTTGAGAGAAATACGCATCCTTCTGGTATGTACTGAAATTTTAAAAATTGTTATATTTCGGAATGTTCTCTTGACTCAGTGATTAGAAAATGTAGTGTTAAACTATAATTGGTTTAACAGTACAATAGGTTCAATCCCCGTCTGATATTAGTTATATAATGAGTTCTATGCCGACCATTTTTTACTTATGTGTATCAGAGAGACTATCGTGGCGCAGAGGTACAGCGTGTAGTAAACGAAACAAATGTATGTTCCAGCCCCTCGCGTCGAAATGAAGTATTACCATTTTCTCGCTCTGGTGACAAGATAAAGCGCAGCGTTAAGTGTCACTACACAACCCCAATGTCTGGAAAATTAGTTGGAAGCTGGGAAACAGAGCGTCTAAATACTAGTTTAAAAAACAGGCTTGAAAAATACCTATTTCCATTTATTTTGTATGTGTTATGATATATATAGGTACATAATAAAATAATTATAACATCATATATTTATATGATTCATGGAACATTTATTCTTAGATATTTATGTTACGGAAATAAGAAATGATCACAATTTTTTAAATTCTACATCTTTATTCAATTCATATTGATTAATACCTACTACGATAAAGGGGATGACCCTTTTCCTCACAATAATTCGCAATTTCCTCCCCCTACAAAATATTAAGGAATAATTTTCTGGCAATGAAAAGAAAAGTTAATTAAAAGACAATAGGTTTCTTATTTATCTAATTATTGTATTTGTAATTTGTGAATGTAATATAGTCAATAAAAAATGTTACTATAGAGTAGGTAACCTATAGGTACATAAAAGGCCACTGTCAGGTGCCTATCTTAATTTGCATTGGAATGATATTAATATTTAACATAAAATATTTTATATTATAAAAAGTATAATAAAATTTGAGTATAATTTTAATTGAAAGTTGCTCGGGATATTATTAAAGAGAACGGAAAATATTTAATATTTTAGTGTTTTAACATTAACTACCACGTTTAAAGGTTGAAGTATTTTTTTTAATTCCCCTAAAAGACGATTAGTCTACACCCATCACTTGGACAGTTTTCCCACTTCATTACAATGGAGCCAATCCTATAACTCAAATAAATCTAGAAATTAACACTATTACTAAATCGATTAAAAGTATAATTGTAACATTATTTTAATATAATTAATTATATCTTTCCAGGCACTGAAATAACCGGTCTCGCACACCAACTAGGCTATGAACGGGAGGTCATCAGAATATGGTTCTGCAACAAGCGACAGGCGCTTAAAAACACCGTGCGAATGATGTCTAAAGGCATGGTTTAACTTTCGTTTAGGTTACGTTTTAACTGCCAAGTGTGATACCGTAAAACCTCATTTTATAAAAAAAAAAACATTATTTCACCTAAAAATGTTATATTGAAAATAATAAATTAATAACGGTTATTAGAAACTACTAATTCATATGTCTATTAAGCTCGTGTAACTAGTTTTATTTTATGTAACATTAAAATTGATAACGAGCTATTATTCGAATGGATCGATCAAATCGATTTTATTCAATTCTGTGTGTTGTCACAACATTACCATATAAAATAAAAAAAGAAAGTAAACAATCAACCTTTTCAAAATTACACGTAATTGCACAATTTTAATGGAGTTGATGAATATTATGGAATAAATAGTCGATTATTGTATTTTAAACGATATTTTAAACTGCTTTAGAAAAAGATATTAAAATAGGACGAATATACACAGAAGGACGTCTAACAAATTATTGAATTTATATTTTATGAGAGATTTAAATGTGTGGACTTTGGAGTCTTTAATATCTGTTTCTAGGGTAGGTAATATTTGAGAAATAACGTTATTGAAAGTGGAAAATAAAAATTTAGTATACGTGCATACCTTTTTGGGGCAAAATATACCTAATTCCTAAAGAAAAATAAATAACATAAATTGTGTGTAGAAATTAGTTAAAGTTCATTTATTGTGATTGTTGCACAGTAAAATTAAGTATTTAAATATTGAGGCCATAAAAAACAACACACGTGTATCAAAATGAAGCAAACACTAGGTATCACACTAGGCTTATGATTTTTATAACAATTTTATATTAATATGGTTTCTCTTTTATCCAACAATACCAAAAAGAGACATTTCTCGTCTTATTCGCATATGATCGCTACACGATGTATTTTCAGTTGAAATCACTCTGGCCTTATTCGAATCTTAATACGATTCCAGCCAAGATTAGTGAAGTAATACGATTTTTTTAAATATTAATGTAAAATAAAACATTTCGACTGATATATTCGTCTCGACGTAGCTACTTATACAATGGTATATAAATGGTAGAATAAAATAGGTGTTTAGTACAAAATCAACAAACATACGAGTGATTGTCACTAAAGTAACCTTTTTGTAGTGATGCAAAAAAACTCGATATAACGAATATCGATAATACATTCTACCTGATCTAACGCTTATAACAACTTTTAATTTAGAGAGGCCGTATCGTTTTAAAAAAAATACATTTTGTAAATAAGTACAACATTTTACAATTGAGCTCATGGCGATAAAGAAATGTAGTTTATAGATACATTAATTTATTTAAATACTCTGAGTTGTTTCGTTCTATATAGCGAATGTTGCACTTTATAGTTTTAGGATATAACAATATTTGGAAGTAGTTAAAATGTGTCGTCAATCTTAGTGGCCTACTGTTTTTTTTTATTTTTTATTTTCTGTTTATAGATAGGTTTAAAAGCGATATGTATAGAATAATTATATGCATTGTCGTAAATTGTACATATTGTTCTCGTAATTTTAGTTTTATTAAAATGTATTATTAGTTTTATGTAACTATAACTGAACTATAAGTTTAGCTTTGTAAGATTTTGTCTAAGTATTCGAGTTGGATATTTGTTGCAATATTAAATAATTTTTCAAAGGTATGCCTTCATTTCCGTGTTTGCGATACGTGTTTGTTCAAATGCGATTTGATATTGTAAAATACAAGTAACAGCGGGTCTAACTAGAAACGTTCACTTCTTATTTAAGTGCATATTTTTTGAGTGGCTACCAAAAAAAACTATAAAAATTGCCTCGCATTTGGAAAGTAGATTTCGAAATATATACTTATATAGATTTTCAAAAAAAAATAAAATTATTATATATGTTTTAAGTAAAGGAGGTACTCAAAGAATATGCATAATATTATAACTATATTAATTATTAACTTTAGTTTTTATATCACTCTCAATAACGTTCAGGATCTTCCAACTATAGAGTAAAAGGTTTTTGTATTGAAATGACTGATTATTTTTTTATTTTCTTCATACAGATGTAAGCACAATGATGTTTTTTTTATATCCTAATAATATTGATCAGAGTAACTATTGATGTAAATAGTTTAACTAAAATCTCAGTTAAAGACCTACTGTTAACTGTATTACCGATAGTAATAAGGCTGTAATTTAACGTATGTTAATGACCAATGAAAACCAACTTGTGATCATTAATATTTGTACTGTTACCTACTACTTAACAAGAGTCGTTAAAAAATAATATTATAAAATTGAACATATTTTTCGGCTGTTGAAAAATTGTAAATACAATATTAAGGATAATAAAACTATTTGGATTAATATTTAGGAACAAAGAAAAAATATTATCAAAATTTATATTTTCAAAAATTATTACAATTGCAAAAAATGTGTATTTAAAAAAAAGGAATGTTTGGCCATAATCAAAATTTATCGAGTACGGAATTTTTTATCGACTAAACACACCACTACACACCCAACGAACAGTACGGTAAACAGTGATTTAAATGTGCGATGCGATGTTGCGCGTAATGTACTTATAAAGGAATCAGATATTTCGTTGAAATAATTCAATTTTTAATCGTTAGATCTAAATGGATACCATAGTATAAGTATACATATTCTGTGTTTCAATAGGCAGTCCGTTTATTATATCCGATATTCAATCGATTCTAAGCATCATATAGTAACCGTGCTTTAAAATCGATATATTGTATAAGACACGAAACGTCTGATTCCCAACAAACATTAGTGTAATAGATCGAAGCATAGAATGCTAAGTACAAATAATTAATTTAACGATAAACTGCTAGTCCGTTACATATAAAGGTATTATAAATTTTATTACATGGCAAAATCGCGTTGCACTCTGGTTTTCATGATCCGCATGTATTTATAATAATAATAGTTTAAAATACAATTATTAAAAGTCTACTACACATTACTTCATCTGTAACACATAATCAAACCAAACTGTAACAGTATCTAATAGTGTATTAATTTTTCTTCCTGTAATGGTACCGAATGGATGACTATGGCTGCTGGAATATGATGAGAAGCAGATTAAAGGCAGATAACTGTTTGAATGATTGTTTTATTCAGAACCCTCATGTTTATCTTAAAGCTGTTTTGTTATAATTATAATTCCAATATAAGATTGACGTCAGTCGCGGCACAGGGGCACGAGCATGTGAATTTAAACGCAAGGTTATGGATTCGATTCCCACTCGAGGAAAGGAAATATTTTCATTTCTTCGATCTGGTGTCGTGGCAAAAGATCGGCAACACGCAATGCCTCCAAAATTCGGCGAAAAGTGAGGAATGGAATGTCTTAACACTAGAGTGAAGATGAAAAAATCTTAAAAAAATCAATTAAATATATATTCACCAGATACAAAATATGCAATATATATGTATCTATATGTAATTAAATTAGTAGAAAAGCTCACAATATTATTTGCTTATACTTCGATTTAATTTTTATTTTCACACTAAAATGAATAACACTGAAATAAATAAATATTTTTATAACAGATTTAAAAATTAAACTAGTAGTAATAGTACTAGTACTAGTAGTATAATATTTAATTACATTTTTAGATAGATATTTAGATTTTTTGTATACATTTTTAATATTCTTAAAGTGTTGTTCCGCACTTAGTGAAAAAAATATTTATTTAGGAAACGCTTAAAAATTTTTACATAGCCTGATTTAAAATATTTAATAAAATAGCATATGAAAAAAGATATTATAGCTCGTGTTCTGAAGAAAATATTTATGTTTACCTAGATATTAGGTATTTATGAAAATAGAGCAATGTCTAGCTATATATTGAGGTGTATGTCATATAATTTAAGAAAAGAAATCTGTCAATGTTGGCATTCTCATTATTTCAAATGTCTAGCAAATATTTTTAGTTAAATAAAACCAATTATTCCTTGGTTTGTCTTTTAATATATCAATTTATTTAACTAAAAGTTTTTTTTAAGAATGTCAAAAGCAAGTAAGAACGAAAATATATATACGAACAAAATATCCCAGTATCTACGACCTGTCGTATTCGAAGTCAATCCTTCTGCTACAGACGCTGGAATCAAATGGAGCCATTGGCGGTACACTTTTATAAATTTTTTATCAGAAGAATGCACTGAATCTACTTCGGATGCGACAAAATTAAAAATATTGGTAAATCATTTATCTCCAGATGTATACTCATACATACAAAATTGTACTAACTATGATACAGCTATGACTATTTTGAATAAAACTTTTCTCAAACCTAAAAATGAATTACATGCTCGCCACATCCTATCCTCCCGTACGCAACTATCTCACGAAAGTGTCAGAGATTATTCACGGGTCTTACAACAGCTGTCACATGACTGCGAATTTAAAAGTGTTTCAGCTGAACAATACAGATGTGATTTTATTCGTGACACCTTTATCGCTGGAATTAAATCTCCACAAATTAGACAACGCTTACTTGAAAATTATACATTAACACTAGACGAAACTTTAAATCAAGCTATATCACTTGAAATGGCCGAAATTAATTCCAAATCTTTTCAAACTTCACCTAATTATACAATGGCAATAGAGCATTCTTTTAATAAAATTATACCCGAAACGTCTGTTGCAACTACACCACGAAAGCGTTTTTGCTTCTTCTGCGGAGGTATCGTTCATCGAAGAGTAAAATGTCCTGCTGTGAATGAAACATGCCAGTTGTGTTTAAAGAAAGGACATTTTGCGAATGTTTGCCGAAGCAATAAAAAAACATCTAATGCAATCGTAGCAGATTCAGAGCTTCCACAGTCATTAAACGAAGAACTAAGTGCTATTTCTGCTGCCTCACCGTCATGCTTAAGAATGGCAACGATTTCTGCAATGGTAAATGGTGTTAAAGCAGACGCATTAATTGATACTGGAAGTTCGATGAGTTTTATAGATAAGAAATTTGCTAAGTCTTTGAATCTTCAAATAGAACCGTGTAAACAAACTATTACTCTAGCTTCACTTAATTATACTTCATACGTTGAAGGTGCTTGTCTAGTAACATTAAAAATTGATACATATTTTTATTACAACAGAAAACTCCTTATTATTAATAATTTGTGCGCGGATATTATTATTGGCCATGATTTATTAAAAGAACATTCTTCGTTAGAATTAAGTTTAGGAGGACAAAAGCAACCTTTGAAAATTTGCAATGTAATGGCAGCTACGGTGCCTCCAGTTTCCTTGTTTACAAATTTATCGGCTGATATCAAACCAATAGCCATTAAATCCAGACGATATAGCGAGGAGGATACTAAATTTATAGAACAAGAAATCAACAAACTTGTAGAAACTGGTGTAATTGAACCAAGTCTTTCGCCATGGCGAGCTCAGGTTCTTCTAACACGCAGCACTACTCATCGTAAACGTTTAGTGATTGATTACTCTTTAACAATTAATAAATATACTCATTTGGACGCTTACCCTTTACCTTCTATAGAATCTATTATATCTAAAGTTGCTGGTTATGAAATATTTAGCCAAATCGATTTGAAAAGTGCATATCATCAAATTCCAATAAAAGACAATGAAAAGATGTATACCGCATTTGAAGCTTGTGGTAATTTATATCAATTTTGTAGGATACCTTTCGGAGTAACAAATGGTGTTGCTGCATTTCAACGTACTTTAGACTTTATCATACAAACCGAGCACCTAAAGGGAACCTACGCTTACCTTGATGACGTTACAATCTGCGGCATTAATAAAAATGAACATGATTCTAATCTAGAAGAATTCATGAAAGCTGTTAATAAATATGGTCTAACGTTAAATAAAGAAAAATGTTTTTTTAGTATGAACAAAATAAATCTTTTAGGCTACACAATAGAAAATAAAACGATAAGGCCAGATTCGAACCGTATAAAACCGTTACTTGATTTGCCATTACCAAAAGATGCATCGTCCTTGAAGAGAACTCTCGGTTTATTTGCGCATTATTCAAAATGGGTTAAAAACTTTTCAGAGAAGATTCATTTATTCACTAACATAAAAACATTTCCTATTAGCAAAGAAGCTAATAAATGTTTTGAATCTATTAAAAATGATATCGTTAAAGCCAGCCTACAAGCGATAGATCATTCCGAAACATTTACGGTCGAAAGTGACGCTTCTGATCACGCCCTGGCAGCTACTTTATCTCAGAACGGGCGACCAGTCGCTTTCTTTTCCCGGTCGTTATCAGATTCTGAAAAACGTCATTCTACGATAGAAAAAGAAGCATGCGCTATCGTTGAGGCATTACGTAAGTGGCGACATTATTTAATAGGTAGATATTTTATCTTAATTACTGATCAAAAATCTGTCAGTTTTATGTTTAACCAGTCCCACACGAGTAAAATAAAAAATGATAAGATCGAATGCTGGCGACTAGAATTATCCTGTTATAAATATGATATAATTTATCGTCCTGGTAAAGATAATATAACTGCTGATGCCCTATCTCGTGTCTCTGCAAGTATACATTCTAAAAATAAACTTTACTGTCTCCATGATACGCTCTGCCATCCAGGTATAAACAGAATGTGGCATTGGATTAAAGCAAAGAATCTACCATTTTCTATAAACGATATAAAGTCCCTAATAGAAAACTGTCCAACTTGTGCTAAAATTAAGCCGCGCTTTATAAAACCTTATGCTAAGCTAATTAAAGCTACAAGCTCTTTTGAAAGGCTCAATATGGATTTTAAAGGTCCTTTGCCGTCAAATACCCAAAATAAATATCTTCTTACTATTATTGACGAATTTTCAAGATTTCCTTTTGCATTTCCATGCAAAGATATGTCTTCTACCACTGTAATAAAGTGTTTACAAGAGCTATTTTCAATTTTTGGAACTCCTTTATACATACACTCAGATCGAGGGGCATCATTTATGTCACAGGATCTGAAACAGTATCTAATTACATTAGGTATTGCGTGTAGCAGAACTACTCCATATAATCCAGAAGGAAACGGTCAAATAGAGCGCTTTAATGGTACCTTATGGAAGTCTATAGAACTAGCGCTGTGTTCTAAAACACTCAGTGTAGAGAATTGGGAACAAGTACTTCCGATTGCTCTGCATTCCATAAGGTCCCTATTATGTACTGCCACAAACATGACGCCACATGATCGTATATTTAATTATAGCCGACGCTCTTCAAATGGAGATTCTTTACCGAGCTGGTTAATGAATTCAGAAACAGTTTTGATGAAAAAGAACTTTAGAGCATCAAAATATGAACCGTTGACCGAAGAAGTGCAGTTATTGGAAGCCAACCCCACCTATTCATATGTTCGTCTATCCGATGGGAGGGAGACTACAGTTTCTAATAGACGTTTAGCACCAATACCACAACCATTGGAAGATAATTTACTTTTACAACATAATAATCAAAGTAATGACAACCTAGAAGGAGAACGACATGTCTCTGAAGATAGAAATCAAGCTCCGACAATAGTGCGTCATTCGGAAAGACATAAACATCTTCCGTCTTATCTCAGAGATTACGTTTTATAATATTTTATTGTATTTTTTTATGTACATTAGTTATTTTATTGGAAGGGGAGAATGTCATATAATTTAAGAAAAGAAATCTGTCAATGTTGGCATTCTCATTATTTCAAATGTCTAGCAAATATTTTTAGTTAAATAAAACCAATTATTCCTTGGTTTGTCTTTTAATATATCAGTGTATATCAACAAATATACGTAGGTTGATGACCCAGATATTGAACATTTACATTTAAACTATTTATCTTCTATAGAAACATCAGAAAAATGTACATATACTATGACATATGACAGTCTTTAAAAATAACATAAAATAAAAAGCAAAGGGTCTTAACACTAAACTCTAATGGCGCGAATAGACTACGACGATCAGTGTATATCGTCGTCTTAAACTACGTATGTAGTATAGACTACATCGAGTGTCTCTATAAATACGTGTCGAGTGTCTGTAATTGCAATGTTTATTGTGACATAATATAGTGTCTAGTGTAGTTGAAAATTTTTCGAAACTTCCGTACGATAAGCGCATTACATTATTACTATTTGCGTGAGAAGCTCGGACACGTCTCTCTGACATTTCTGTCGGAATTTCTGTCCATTTCTGTAGTCTATTCGAAATATTAGAGTGTTAGCTAATTTATACTCTTATCTTCGCGTATAAATGCGAAAGATACATAACGTCAAAAACGTAACGTCATAACGTAAATTAACGAAATTATTGCAGAAGCAGTAATAAAACGTTTTGTCGGTGCATTATAAACGTCAATGTCAGATATCTAACATCAAATATGGCGAGATGGGATTAAACGTCAAGTGCAACTAAGACTTGAGAGTGATCATCGCTTGTATTTCTAGGAAGGAAACTCGTACATATATATTTATATCAAGGAAACATCAAGTTCCTGCACTGGCTCAATGAAACTGTCTATCATTAAGCCATCTCAACGAATTATAATTGAAGAGACTACAATTAAAGTATCATAATAACAAATACACGAAAAACTCAAGTATTTATACGTAATAATTTGCGTTTACATTACGTCAATAACAATCATACGAGGAATACCTACTTCATATGGAGTGGACATCGTGAGTACAGTGATTCACGAGGTTATAGGTTACTAGAATGCGTAATTAAGTTGTTCTCCGTGCGATATTTGTGTTGGAGTGTTGATTTATCTGATAGGAATTCGGTAGTGAGTTGATGAAATGATTGAGAGTGTTTCGCGTCGTGCCTTCAGTAGTTCCAGTGGTACTTATAATGTTCGCGCGTCAGAGCTGGCGCGAGAACGTAAGCTCAACATCTTCAATGTCACGGTTGTGTTTTTGGACGATACCCAGCACTCGTTCCAAATCGAGGTGAGCTTGCATATGTAAATAATCTCAATTATTGTTAGCCTCACAAAAAATGCCTATTAATGCAACAATTTTAATGTTTTCAATTAAAAATTAATATCTTGGCTGAGGTTATAGCAATTAGAAACTAAAGGAACTTGTAAACTTAATTTTGATAATTGAAATTAAGGTAATATCACTAATTAATTCTGTAATTAATATGAGTAATTGATTTACAAGAAATAAAAAAATAATTTCAGAAAAAAGCCAAAGGAAGTGTACTACTGGAGCATGTGTTTCAACATCTAGAATTAGTTGAGAAAGATTATTTTGGCTTACAATTCACAGAAAATGGCTCATTACCTAATGCAACCAATACAGAGATAACGGTAAACATTTTAACATACTATATCATTATAATTAATTTTAAATAAAATGTTACTCAATAATGATACATTATATTTTAAAACATTTTATTATTGACATATATTAGTATTTATTATAATATATTACCCCATACTTGAATTACAATTATAAGTTTACATATAAAATTATATATAGTAATTATCTTTAGTTATACACAATTTCACACCTGTTGTTAGAAAACATAATGTTATCACTTCTTGTCACTAATGCAAGGTATGACTCACAAACAATTGACCCTACTGAGGGAATGCATTAACTTTTAAGTCATCCTTTCTGACTCATGGCTCTTGAGTTTAAATTGTATAATTATTATCTTTAATACTTTTGTTGTCTTTTAATTCATTTCTTGTAAACTTTGGCTTATAGTGGATGGAGTGATAGTGTTTTGTAAGTTGTTTATAAAATTATGTATTTATAAAGAATATAAGTAAGAGGTTTACTTAATTTTATATTTTAACTGCATATGTCCTCCTCCATTTTATACTTTTCTCTATTTTGCTAAATATTTATTTTATTATTATATCTTTTTAAATTTATTTATTAGAATTTGTTGTATTTTTTTATACATCAAATATAATATATAATACGTAAGTAATAAACTATTTCTTACTATATTGTCTTTATAAGAATTACCTATTTATTAAGTATTATTGACAAATTACTTTTGAAAATTTATAACTTTAATTGATATTGTTGTAGACGTGTGAATGTGGAGTATCTAAGTAACATTTTTCAATACATTTTCTTTATATTATTATTTTATTATGTAATTTACTAAAAATATGTATATTTAATTCCAGCGTTGGTTGGACGTTGGAAAAACAGTGAAAAAACAAGTGGGTGTAAATGCACAATTCTGGCTTGCAGTTCGTTTCTATCCTCCTGAACCTTGTAGGTTAGCAGAGGAATTTACGAAATATCTTTTATGCTTGCAATTGAGAAAATTATTGTTTGATGGTAGAATGACCGCTCCGAAGAATACTGCATTGCTATTAGCTTCGTTTACTGTACAAGGTATACAGGAATAATTAATTTTTTAATAATGGAATTTAATTTATTCTTACTTGTTTATTTATTTATGAGGCCATTCGTGGCACAGGAGCATATAGTGTAACTGTAAAACCGACTGGTTGTGGGTTCGACCCCCCACTCGAGGAGATGAAACATTTATTTAAATTTATATTTCCATTTCTTCGCAATGGTGTCGAGGCAAAGTGCGGCGTTGAGTTCTACCACTCAACATGCAATGCTTCCAAAATTCGGCTAAAAGTGGGGAATGGAGTGTCTCAACACTAGGTTCCCTCTGCTACCCTGCTGTCAGCGGGATACAGCATGAAGCTGATGTTTTTTTTCTTATTTATTTCATTTGTGTCTTAAGTATAAATTATACATTGCTTGACATTTTAATTCTTTGTGAAATAAGGCACAGTGAAAAATTATATGTCAATAGCACTACTGTTGCAGTGAAAAACTAAATGAATTAGTGTTGCCGATCGATAGTGGACTATCGATCGGATTTCGATATTCTATCGATAGTAGTCCGATAGAAGGGCTATCGATATTAAAATCGATAGTATCGATTAAAGAGATAGTATCGAATACTATCGATAGTTCTAAAGGGTACAATACTATCGGACAAATGCAATACTATCGATATTATCGATAGTATCGTATCTCCAAATCAGAAAGACATCGATACTATCGATAGTATCGATACTATTGAATTTCTAGGAAACGATAATATCGACAGTATCGATAGTATCGATACTATCGATTATTGTGAACTATCGATTGCTTGCTAATTTGCGATAGTATTGCTTATTATTTTCATGTGTGTAACCAATCATTATGATATTAGAAACATCTTAGTTGAAGTACGTAACTAATTGCTTATTCATACGTAATTATAAATATAATAAAAACGTATTTTGTTCTTTTCATTTCATCTTGTAATTAAGCTTAAGAATCATACTCAATACTATCGTAAATTAGCATATAATCGATAGTACAAAATAATCGATGGTATCGATACTATAGATTTTATCGATACTATTGTATCCTAGACATTTAATAGTATCGATACTATCGATTGTATTGATTAATTTCCGATTAGGAGATACGATATTACAGATAGTATCGATAGTATTGCACTTAGCCGATTGTATTGTATTCTTTTAAGCTATCGATAGAATCGATAGTATCGATAATATCGATACTATCGATTGTTGTATCGATCGTATAGGCTTTTTTAGATTAAAACTATCGATCGCGAAACTATCGATAATTTGGCAACACTAAAATGAATACAAGGGAAATTTATAACCGTAAAGTTATCTATGTGTATAAGTTATATAAGGCATAAATTCAAGGAAAATTATTTCAATAATAATCAATATATAACTTACATTAGTCCTTGTATACATATCCTCGTCTTATAATTTATCAGAATACTTAACATATAAGATTTTTGAGGTCACAGGAAACTATATTGAGAAATATATTAAAACAACTAGCGATCCACTAGCGGCGTCGCCAGTTTGAACCACACGATTATTTATTTACTAATCTAAATTATTTTTGCCTTCTAATAGCATGAACATTTTAAAGATTATACTAAAGTTTCAACCAATTCAACAAAATACTTACTTTATGTGGACTCCGCTGGAGGATTGCCAAACTCTATTTAACATGCTTTTTTATATCAGCTGTTTTTCCATAAAGTAGATTCAGAATATTTAGTCACCCACCCAAGCAATATTTTAACTTAAAATATTATAAAACTAAGTTAGGATGAATTCTCCCATACCGACACTCTTGCTTCAGTGTAATAAAATAGCTGTAATAAAATAGATTTGGATGTGACGTACGACGCCTTTGGAAATTTTAAACGAAAAATTGCAAATGCTTACAAGGCTCTTAACTCATATATATATATATATATATATATATATATATATATATATATATATATATATATATATATATATATATATATATATATATATATATATATATATATATATATATATATATATATATATACACAACACTTTGCAATGTATATTCTATTGGTGGACCATTGGTGGACCTTATAAATAAATAAATAAAGTGTTGATTTCCGCCATTCAAATTGGTGCATGGAGAACGATGTGAACACTAGATTCGCTTACATGTATTGTAAGAGCTGAGTTTATTCACAAGAATGCGAGTAAGCTAGATGGGGCTTGTCACTGTGGGCTATCCCACTCGCGCCTCATTCATTGCGTTAATGGTCAGACGCTGTCATCTGACTAGAGACATAATGTCTTGAAAATTGAGTGCGCGGGGGGAAATCTTAGTATGAAAACAGCCCCCTCTGCCTACCCTCTGCTATATGCGGGCTACAGCGTGAAGCTGTATTGTTTAGATAAACGATTCAACTATTTTTTTCCATTATTCTCTATCCTTTTTTTTTCAGCTGAAATAGGAGATTACAACACAACAGAACATCAATCCAACTATTTATCGGACTTATGTCTTTTACCAAAACAGTGTGCGGAGGACGAGCGTAAAATACGTGAACTACACAAATTGCATAAGGGCCAAGCGCCTGCCGACGCCGAAGCGAACTTTCTAGAACACGCAAAGAGATTGGATTGTTATGGTGTTGAATCGCATCCGGCTAAGGTATCCATTTAAATACATAAAAATGTGAGCATCACGCTGTATGTAACCCGCACACAGCAGGGTAGGCAGAGGGAACCTAGTGTTAAGACACTCCGTTCCGTTCATAAAAATATAATTTTACATGTAAACTTTTTTTTTATTTAAATAATCATTATGTTTTTTTTTTTGAGAAGAAGTCAACACACTGACTGTATCATCCTTGATATTATTAACGCCACTTTAAATATTATCGGTGAAAAAGCAAAATACAAGTAAAAAAAATATTTTTCATTATTTTTTAAAAATGACAATTATGTTTTTATGAACGGTACAGAGTGTCGTAAGTCATTTGAAATGTTTATATTGAATGTTTAATTACTATAAGTGTAAAAATTTTAGATTAAAACAACAATTCTTATCACAATAGGCTTGTTGCGCAGAGGTACAGCTGCTTCTTGCTGCAAATATAACGAACGGAGTCGTTTTTTTAGCTTCACGCTAGATCCCGCACACAGCAGGGTGAACCAAATGTGAAGAAACTCCGTTGCCCATTTTCCACCGATTTCTGGAGACATTGCGTGTTCAAAGGCGGAACTCTACGTCGAACTTTTGCAAAAGAGGGTTTTAACAATAAAATTCCCCTGCTATGTGCAGGATACAGCGTGAAGCTAATTAAATATTTATTTTATACAATTTCTTCCAGGATTACAATGGCAAAGACATATTCATTGGCGTCACGTCAATAGGTATAGTGGTCTTTCAAAACAACATAAGAGTGAACACGTTCTCTTGGAGTAAAATTGTCAAAATTTCTTTCAAGAAGAAACAGTTTTTTATACAGCTTAAACGCGAACCGGTAAATATGTATTTTTTAAATATTCTTGTAATGGAACAAATATATTGTAGAAGTACAAATTTATTTAATGTGTAAATTGACTAAAATGACAGAAAATTAGACAAACGATATTTTAACTAATTCCATATAAAAGGGTAAAAAAATGCTTACACATAATGCAAGCCTACAGTGAGTGTTTGTCAATGGAGATAACTGGCAAATTGGCCTAGGCAACATGTCAAAATAAAAGTTCCTTAATTAAAATTGTAAAAAATATAATTTTATATTATAGGAACCTATACATAATGTACGATATATACTTATTCGCAAAATGTATAAAAAATTAAGTATTTAAACGTATAATAATTTCATATAAAACTTTCCTAAGTATGGAATAACACTTTAAAAAATGTTTAAAAAGTACTATATATATTTATTGTAAAATCGCCTAATTAACGTCTAATCATACCGTTGAATAAATGAATCCAATTAAAGTACTAATATTCTTAATATTAATAATAAAAATTCTATTACAGTCAGAATCCTACGACACAGTATTGGGATTCAACATGCGCTCAGCGCGCGCGGCTAAAGCGCTGTGGCGTTGCAGCGTTGAACGCCACGGGTTCTTCCGCCTCCGAGCCCCGCGACGAAGACCCCTTTTAGGAGCCTTGGGGGCTCTAGCTGGCGTCACTGGGGTCACTGCGCCCACTGTAGTGAGAACTGAGACACAGGTGTTGGAAGATGCAAGGAAATGTAGGTCAAGTAAGCGGAGTTTTGTAAGGTTGGTATTTTTTTTTTGTTTTGTTTTTTTTAATTATAGTGGTGTAGTTTGGTATTTGGTTGCATGAAGAAAGGCAAGAATTTGTATCTGCATCTTTTGTATATAAAAATGTGTTCTAGTAATTTATATAAACAGTGTGAAATTAAAAATATCATATTATATGATTACTGTTGTGTGATACAAAATACAAAAAAAAATACGTCATTGTCTTTTACAAACTTTGTTTCCTATCTTAATCAGATTGTATAAGGTAAAGTAGAAGGCGTGGGTTCAAGTTCCGTTTTTTCTTATGTTTATTATATTGGTCCTCGCAGACGCAGCTCGTCCCGCGCGCGCGACCCGTCCAGCGAGTCCCCCGCGCCGCCGCCCGCCGCGCGCGGCGCCCGCGTCACCGCGCACAGCGAGCCGCCGCCCATGGAGGCGTGGGGGGACGCGCCGCCGGACAACGACGAGTTAGTTCTATTATTCACTTTAAATTTACTTTAAAATAGCATTCGAAACTAAATACTGCACTTTGTGGTGTTACCAGAGTGAAGAAATGGAAATAATTCATTGTGTTGAGTAAAAAATCTTGTGCCACTACTCCGCAACTTTTAACTGGAATGGTCTTTACAGGATTACCTGGTGGGAGAGCCTAAAACTTGTATTATTTATAAAGTTATGTTTGAGGAATGGTAGGAAGAAGCAGTAGAGGAAATAGTATGCAAAGAAAATAATGCACTAATATGGTTAGCAAGATTTCACCACCCCACCCCCAAACCTTCATGACTATTAAGTTGGTGTGTTCCGAAGAGTCATGACTTTAGCGAAAATAAAAGTTTTTTATTGTCTCCAAAAATTATAGTAGCCCAATGACTTAATATGTACTCCTAATATATGAAACCATTCATGGTCGAGTCTAATACACACTTTTATTATTAAATGAATTCATATACAGTTAATTAGTTATATCAATTATTCAATTATTCTTACAGTAGTGATGGCGGTTTCTTAGAAAGAGCACTCCGCGTCCCTCTCTCATACGTAGATGAATCTGACTCGGATACGACAGCGGATAGGAACGAGGATACAGAATCCCACGGGACAGTGTCCGTCCGTTTGTCCGCAGGACCTGATGGACGATTTGGGTTTAATGTGCGAGGCGGAGGGAACGGCACTCCGGTGCTAGTGTCTAGGGTTGCGCCTAGGACAAGGGTACATTTACAGGAGGGTGATCAGGTAGGGATAATGTCGCATTTTTTATTTATTTCATGGGAGTTATCAATAACAAGGTATCAAAACCGCAGTTATCAATAACAAGGTATTAAAGCCTTCTGGAGGATGTATGATTTCGAGGGAGGTTTCACTACTTACAGAACACACGTAAAAGTACTTGAAACACTTGTTAATAATATATAAATTTGTGAATTTCTATACGTAAAACATTAATTTTATAATCTTTAACAATCTTCTTTTATTTCTTGAATGCAGTAATAACCGGCAGTATATAATTTTGCTTAATTAGTAGGGCAAGGGATTGTGGGTCATCAGTTTTTAATATTTTTGTTTTAAATCACTGCAATAATTTATTATAATTCTTCCAATCTTCACTGAATTAGTGAATTTAGAAAAGGACAAAAATATGAACGTATTTGTTATAAATAAGAATATTATTTATATATATCCTACAGCGTGAAACTTTTGGAAAAATCGCCTAACTACCTATCTTGTCATTTATTTGCTGTAAATTTACGATTGCCAAGTTACAATTAACTTTTAAGTCTTAAAAACTGAAAACACGTTAAAACTGTGGAGTTAGTTTATAGACTCTCGCACAGTGCATGCAAAAAAAGGCTACTTAGGGTATGCAATAGCGTGGCTGAAAAGCTCTTTTGTGTAAATTATATTAAATAAATAATATAAATGATATTAAAGTCAATTATTGGTAACAAAAATATATAATAAATAAAAAACGTTTTAGGTAATCTCCATAAACGGCAAAGATGTGGATGAAATGACGCACGAGCAAGTTGTACAAATGATAAGAAATACTAAAGGTGTATTGACGTTATTAGTTAAACCTAATGGTAAGTTATAGTCCATGGTAGTCCACAGTCAAGCTACAAAATTCTATTTGAAACTTAAACTCAACATCCAAATACATGAAAAACTAAAGAATAAATTGAAAATATTAAAAAAAATATTCCATTCTAGCGGTATACGAACCAGAAGAAACCGGCCCTGAAGAACCAGCAGTATGCTTCGTGCCGCTAGGCTCTAGTCAATTCGAGGGTGACCTTCTAGAACAGTCCATGCTTTTATTAGGCGACGGACTCGCGAGTGGAAACGCTTTGAAACAATACGAGACGTTATTAAGAAGACTACCTGAGGAGAGTTCGGCTGTCTCCAAATTACCACAGAATGTCGCTAAGAATAGATATAGGGATATAGCTCCTTGTAAGTATGTTTCTTTATTTGTGATATTGAATGATATTTATTTTCTCTCTGTTGTAACGAGCGCTAGGTTCTCTTCATCTCCATATGCAGTAAAACGCCTGAAAATTTTAATTTTGTTTGGTTTAACGCGCTAATCTTATGAACTACTGGTTTGAATCGAATCAAAAATTATTTTGGGTTGTAGTCCATTTACCGAGGAAATCGCTAAACTGCCTCGGTAGATAAAAAAAGCTGATGTAAATATATTTAAATTGTTTTTTATTTCAGATGACTCAACGCGGGTTATACTGAAGGATGGCCCCAGTGGTGATTATATAAATGCGTCATACATTAACATGGATATACCTAATTCTGATCTAGTACTTACATATATTGCTACACAAGGTAAATTTTTTTAATGATATATTTTGAAGTTATAATTAACATTTGATGAATGATGCTTTTTTAAACTATTTTTTTTAATATCCGAAGAACTAAAACGGAAATAATACAATGTGTTTACACTATATAGCCACACTAAGCGGCTGTATGTCCTATAACTATTTATTAAATAAATCAAGCTTCACGCTGTATCCCGCACAATGCAGGGTAAGCAGAGGGAACCGAGTGTTAAGACACTCCGTTCCCCACTTTCTGCCGAATTCTGGAGGCTAATCGTGTCGAGTGGCAGAACTCAACCCCGCGCTTAGCCTCGACACCAGAGCGAAGAAATGGAAATATAAATTTAAGTAAATATTTCATCTCCTCGAGTGGGGATCGAACCCACAACCAGTCGATTTTACATTCGCACTTCGTGCCGCTGCGCCACGACTGGCCTCAACTATTTATTTTTATTAATTGACTAAATAAAATATTGAATCAACTTAAAAATATTATCTTCAAATCGAACCGCTTCGATGATCTGCACTCATTTTACGTGAAAACAAGAAAGAAACAAAAAACATATAAACTTTATCTTTAAATTGTTAAATTCCTTTTTGCATATTATACAGCTGAATAACTTGTTTTGTTTAACGCGCTAACCTCAGTGACTAGTTGCTGAAATTATAAAATTGTTTGTATGGACTGTAGGCTACGTTATATCACGTTAATCGTTTTAATGAAACCCACTGTTCTTGCGGAAAGGGTTACTCTGGGAAATTAGAATAGTTTGTGTATAAAATATTAGGTTATTTCCATTTCTACAACCAATTTTTTTGGGTAAAACCGCGACTCAAAGCTAGTGCTATATATATATAAATCTTGTAAATTCCAGGTCCTCTACCATCAACAATAGGTGACTTCTGGCAAATGGTATGGGAGTCTGACAGTAGTCTAGTAGTAATGTTAACAGTGCTAGCGGAACGAGGTCGGGCAAAATGCCACCAATATTGGGCCAAAGTTGGCGCGGTACTCAAACCCGCAAATAATATGACAGTGATGACTATAAGCGAGCAGAATATGGGACATTATGTTAGACGGGAGATGTGTATTAAGGTAGGTTGTTTTCGTTTTAGCTTCACGCTGTATCCCGCATTTACACATGGTGTGTGTGGAGGAACTAAACGCCGCTGTTTGTCTTCTTATAATTTATTGGCCCTTTGACGGATTGAATCCTCAATCCATTGCATTGACAGTCTTTATATCATGTTTTTCTCTATAAAATATGCAATATTATATATTTTTTTTTAAGAATGTATTTATATTGTAACAGGAATCAACAAGCGGCGCGTCTCGCAACGTAACCCAGTTACAGTACACGGCGTGGCCAGACCACGGTGTTCCAGAAGATTCTGCTGCCTTTATAGCCTTCACACGATTATGTTCTGAGCTTAGAAATCATAGAGCTGGTATTAATTGTTTTTTTTATTTATTTAACTTAGTATGCTTATTTAAAATTGGTTATTTTAAATCACTTTCATGTTTATAAATATGCTAGCGTGCTCAATCGACAGTGTATTCAGCAGTTATTGCAACAAGTGGTCGCAGTAAGTTAAGAGGCAAAAGTCAACAGATACACTGTTCAAGCCTTATGGCTGTCAATTTGATTTGCTTAGGTAGTAAACTTTATGCTAAAATATTAAAAGAATACAAGACAGATTCGTAAGGTTGTTGTGGGAAGCCCAAGGAGGCTTTAGACCTGAAAGAGCTGGGCATGGGTCAGAAAAAAAATTATAGAAGATACTGCCCAAGTATAATGTGAACGAACACTTGCTCCTGGCTGTAAAGTCTCTTTACAGAGATCACTTGTATAACATCCAATCTGATGGTAAATAAGGTAACGCTATTTCAGCTTGGTTGTTCAATTAATATTTAGATAACTGTCTCCAACATAGCGGCTCAAAATAAAAGTATAATTTAGTTCAACGCTTTATTGGTATGTTCTCTGCTGCGGCAATGTGTGTTGAGTGATGGAGCACACCGCCGCGCTTTGCCTCGATACCAGAGCGAAGAAATGAAAATATAAATTTATATAAATATTTTATTTTCTCGAATTGGAATCGAGCTTACAACCAGTCGCGTTTACAGTCACACACTTGTGCCCCTGCGCCACGACTGACCTCAATATTGACTTATATGTAATATATATAAACTCTAACACCAAAGAGTGATGTATGTGCCCTGGAGGTTAATTGCCTAACTTATGTGTGGAGTCATTATAGCTGACTGAATGCAAATTGACTTGAATATAAATAGCTTGTTGTACGCAAATGATGCAGTGCTCATTGCATCATCCGAATGCGAGTTGCAGGCATTAGTCGCCACTCTGAAAGAACTGTGTGAAAATAATGGTATAAGCCTAAATGCGTTATACAAGGGTTCTGGAATTTGAAAGAAATGAAGAAATAACAGAATGGACGATCAGTGTACATTGTAACATATTAGAATAAGTGAATGAAGTGATATATTTGGGAAGTATGTTCCGCAGAGATGGAAGATACGAGATGGATGCGAAAAGGCTTATTGTTGCCGGTAACAGGGTCAACGGCACCTTAGTTGTATTAATGAGGCGTCGAAGCGTTGATGAAATATTTACTTAAATTTATATTTCCATTTCTTCGCTCTGGTGTCGAGGTTAAACGCGGCGTTGAGTTCTCTGCCACTCAACACGCAATGCCTCCAATATTCGGCAGAAAGTGGGGAACAGAGTGTATTACACTAGGTTCCCTCTGCCTACCCTGCTGTGTGCTAACGCTGTATCCCACAGCGTGAAGCTGATACGTTAGCACAGCCGCACATTTGGCCGTGCATAATGCACTGTTATACTGCAGCGAAATGTTACCCACGTAGTACAAAAAAAGAATGAAAGAAAGATGATTGCCGTGGAGATGCGATCTATTCGTGGCATATGTGGAGTCAGATTAGTTGATCGAATCCGCAATTAAAAGATACATAGAATGACAGGTACTAGCGAGGATGTCACGATGCGAATGAAGAAGAATATGCTCAGCTGGTTTGGGCAGTCGAACGAATGGGCGATAAAAAAATGGCAAAAAAGAGTTATGAAGGAAAAGTAAGCGGTAAGAAAGGAAGGGAGAGACCTCGGTTGACCTTTGAAGACACAGCATTTAAACACATTATGAAAGACACTGGCGAAAGGTTGAGGACAGTGGAGAGACGAAAGAAGTATGCAGAGACCGTAGCGTTTGGCGTTCCGTTTTCTCTGAGTACCTCGCTAGAGATACAGTGTGAAGCTAGATTAGATTAGATTTTAGAATGCTAATAAAACAAATGTGAAGTGAAGTTAAAAAATCCTACAAATCTAGCATTTCAAAAATACAATTATTTCCAGTAATTCCAACAGTAGTAGAAGAAATAACGGAGGAGGAGCGCATGCTCGCCCCTCCCATGATAGTGCACTGCTCGGCGGGCGTGGGCCGCACCGGCGCGCTCATACTGGCCGAGACCGCGCTGGAGCTGCTCGCGCGCCGCCAGCCCCTCTACCCGCTGGACCTGGTGCGCGCCATGCGGACGCAGCGCCCCATGTGCATACAGAACGCTGTGAGTACTGTGCGCGTGTGTGTGTGTGTGTGTGTGAGTGTGTGCGCGCGTCTCGCTCTCACACTGGCCGAGACCGCGCTGGAGCTGCTCGCGCGCCGCCAGCCCCTCTACCCGCTGGACAGGGTGCGCGCCATGCGGACGCAGCGCCCCATGTGCATACAGAACGCTGTGAGTACTGTGCGCGTGTGTGTGTGTGAGTGTGTGCGCGCGTCTCGCTCTCACACTGGCCGAGACCGCGCTGGAGCTGCTCGCGCGCCGCCAGCCCCTCTACCCGCTGGACCTGGTGCGCGCCATGCGGACGCAGCGCCCCATGTGCATACAGAACGCTGTGAGTACTGTGCGCGTGTGTGTGTGTGTGTGTGTGAGTGTGTGCGCGCGTCTCGCTCTCACACTGGCCGAGACCGCGCTGGAGCTGCTCGCGCGCCGCCAGCCCCTCTACCCGCTGGACAGGGTGCGCGCCATGCGGACGCAGCGCCCCATGTGCATACAGAACGCTGTGAGTACTGTGCGCGTGTGTGTGTGTGAGTGTGTGCGCGCGTCTCGCTCTCACACTGGCCGAGACCGCGCTGGAGCTGCTCGCGCGCCGCCAGCCCCTCTACCCGCTGGACCTGGTGCGCGCCATGCGGACGCAGCGCCCCATGTGCATACAGAACGCTGTGAGTACTGTGCGCGTGTGTGTGTGTGTGTGTGAGTGTGTGCGCGCGTCTCGCTCTCACACTGGCCGAGACCGCGCTGGAGCTGCTCGCGCGCTGCCAGCCCCTCTACCCGCTGGACAGGGTGCGCGCCATGCGGACGCAGCGCCCCATGTGCATACAGAACGCTGTGAGTACTGTGCGCGTGTGTGTGTGTGAGTGTGTGCGCGCGTCTCGCTCTCACACTGGCCGAGACTGCGCTGGAGCTGCTCGCGCGCCGCCAGCCCCTCTACCCGCTGGACAGGGTGCGCGCCATGCGGACGCAGCGCCCCATGTGCATACAGAACGCTGTGAGTACTGTGCGCGTGTGTGTGTGTGAGTGTGTGCGCGCGTCTCGCTCTCACACTGGCCGAGACCGCGCTGGAGCTGCTCGCGCGCCGCCAGCCCCTCTACCCGCTGGACCTGGTGCGCGCCATGCGGACGCAGCGCCCCATGTGCATACAGAACGCTGTGAGTACTGTGCGCGTGTGTGTGTGTGTGTGTGTGAGTGTGTGCGCGCGTCTCGCTCTCACACTGGCCGAGACCGCGCTGGAGCTGGTCGCGCGCCGCCAGCCCCTCTACCCGCTGGACAGGGTGCGCGCCATGCGGACGCAGCGCCCCATGTGCATACAGAACGCTGTGAGTACTGTGCGCGTGTGTGTGTGTGAGTGTGTGCGCGCGTCTCGCTCTCACACTAGCCGAGACCGCGCTGGAGCTGCTCGCGCGCCGCCAGCCCCTCTACCCGCTGGACCTGGTGCGCGCCATGCGGACGCCACGCCCCATGTGCATACAGAACGCTGTGAGTACTGTGCGCGTGTGTGTGTGTGTGTGTGAGTATGTGCGTGCGTCTCGCTCTCACACTGGCCGAGACCGCGCTGGAGCTGCTCGCGCGCCGCCAGCCCCTCTACCCGCTGGACAGGGTGCGCGCCATGCGGACGCAGCGCCCCATGTGCATACAGAACGCTGTGAGTACTGTGCGCGTGTGTGTGTGTGAGTGTGTGCGCGCGTCTCGCTCTCACACTGGCCGAGACCGCGCTGGAGCTGCTCGCGCGCCGCCAGCCCCTCTACCCGCTGGACCTGGTGCGCGCCATGCGGACGCAGCGCCCCATGTGCATACAGAACGCTGTGAGTACTGTGCGCGTGTGTGTGTGTGTGTGTGAGTGTGTGCGCGCGTCTCGCTCTCACACTGGCCGAGACCGCGCTGGAGCTGCTCGCGCGCTGCCAGCCCCTCTACCCGCTGGACAGGGTGCGCGCCATGCGGACGCAGCGCCCCATGTGCATACAGAACGCTGTGAGTACTGTGCGCGTGTGTGTGTGTGAGTGTGTGCGCGCGTCTCGCTCTCACACTGGCCGAGACCGCGCTGGAGCTGCTCGCGCGCCGCCAGCCCCTCTACCCGCTGGACAGGGTGCGCGCCATGTGGACGCAGCGCCCCATGTGCATACAGAACGCTGTGAGTACTGTGCGCGTGTGTGTGTGTGAGTGTGTGCGCGCGTCTCGCTCTCACACTGGCCGAGACCGCGCTGGAGCTGCTCGCGCGCCGCCAGCCCCTCTACCCGCTGGACCTGGTGCGCGCCATGCGGACGCAGCGCCCCATGTGCATACAGAACGCTGTGAGTACTGTGCGCGTGTGTGTGTGTGTGTGTGAGTGTGTGCGCGCGTCTCGCTCTCACACTGGCCGAGACCGCGCTGGAGCTGGTCGCGCGCCGCCAGCCCCTCTACCCGCTGGACAGGGTGCGCGCCATGCGGACGCAGCGCCCCATGTGCATACAGAACGCTGTGAGTACTGTGCGCGTGTGTGTGTGTGAGTGTGTGCGCGCGTCTCGCTCTCACACTAGCCGAGACCGCGCTGGAGCTGCTCGCGCGCCGCCAGCCCCTCTACCCGCTGGACCTGGTGCGCGCCATGCGGACGCCACGCCCCATGTGCATACAGAACGCTGTGAGTACTGTGCGCGTGTGTGTGTGTGTGTGTGAGTGTGTGCGTGCGTCTCGCTCTCACACTGGCCGAGACCGCGCTGGAGCTGCTCGCGCGCCGCCAGCCCCTCTACCCGCTGGACAGGGTGCGCGCCATGCGGACGCCACGCCCCATGTGCATACAGAACGCTGTGAGTACTGTGCGCGTGTGTGTGTGTGAGTGTGTGCGCGCGTCTCGCTCTCACACTGGCCGAGACCGCGCTGGAGCTGCTCGCGCGCCGCCAGCCCCTCTACCCGCTGGACCTGGTGCGCGCCATGCGGACGCAGCGCCCCATGTGCATACAGAACGCTGTGAGTACTGTGCGCGTGTGTGTGTGTGTGTGAGTGTGTGCGCGCGTCTCGCTCTCACACTGGCCGAGACCGCGCTGGAGCTGCTCGCGCGCCGCCAGCCCCTCTACCCGCTGGACCTGGTGCGCGCCATGCGGACGCAGCGCCCCATGTGCATACAGAACGCTGTGAGTACTGTGCGAGTGTGTGTGTGAGTGTGTGCGCGTCTCGCTCTCACACTGGCCGAGACCGCGCTGGAGCTGCTCGCGCGCCTCCAGCCCCTCTACCCGCTGGACCTGGTGCGCGCCATGCGGACGCAGCGCCCCATGTGCATACAGAACGCTGTGAGTACTGTGCGAGTGTGTGTGTGTGTGAGTGTGTGCGCGCGTCTCGCTCTCACACTGGCCGAGACCGCGCTGGAGCTGCTCGCGCGCCGCCAGCCCCTCTACCCGCTGGACCTGGTGCGCGCCATGCGGACGCAGCGCCCCATGTGCATACAGAACGCTGTGAGTACTGTGCGAGTGTGTGTGTGAGTGTGTGCGCGTCTCGCTCTCACACTGGCCGAGACCGCGCTGGAGCTGCTCGCGCGCCGCCAGCCCCTCTACCCGCTGGACCTGGTGCGCGCCATGCGGACGCAGCGCCCCATGTGCATACAGAACGCTGTGAGTACTATGCGAGTGTGTGTGTGTGTGTGTGAGTGTGTGCGCGCGTCTCGCTCTCACACTGGCCGAGACCGCGCTGGAGCTGCTCGCGCGCCGCCAGCCCCTCTACCCGCTGGACCTGGTGCGCGCCATGCGGACGCAGCGCCCCATGTGCATACAGAACGCTGTGAGTAAAACGCGCTCAATTTTTGTGACTATTGCTGTCTCGCTTGTTTTGAGTCAGTCTCAGTCTTGCGCAGTGACACGAGGTTCCTCTTGTCTGTCCTATATGCGAGATACAGTGCGGAGCTAAAAAGTTTTCTTAATGTATATAAATTTATTAAAAAAATACAAATTATTAACCAAACATATTTCCTTCACAGAGTCAATACAAATTTGTATGTGAAAGCATACAAACAACTTACTCTCAAGGCCTCATAGCTTCAGACGACACGTCCAACTGATGACTGATCGTTCCCAATGGGGACGAAGTTTCTACTAAAATAACTCATATATGCACTAAGGTAAGGTCGATATTTCATTGCCAACCCACAGAACATAGTGTAATAGAATAAGTTAAGTGGAATCTATGGAAAACTATAATTTATTGTGTAATAGTTTTATAAAGTATTCAATTATTAATAATTTAATTGGTTTGCAATTTTGTATTATCTGTAATTTTCAATAAATTGTTATTTTATAAAAACATTTACTTTCACATAAATTTGAACACAATTAATACTTATGGTTACTGAAAAAATACATAACCGGTTAAATAGACAATTATAACAGTTAAAACAGTTAAAAAAGTGGGGAACGGAGTGTCATAACACTAAGTTCCCTCTGCCTACCCTGCTGTGTGCGAGGTAATGTGTGAAGCTATTTTTTTTAACAGTTAAAACATAACTATCCCGTTTATTGTTTCACTTGCCACATTTAAAGCAATACTTGCCTATTGTCGTATCCTTATTTTTTTAGCAACCAGTATAAGCGAAGGAGTTTTTTATTTTAAAAAGAAATGAAACATATACAATAAAATGTGAAACTGCCAATGAAAAAAATAATATCGTGTAGTCGTTATATATATATTGACAGTTATAATAAAGTTTGTAACGTGAATATTGTACGATATCTGTCAATTTACAAAATTAAATTCTAGAATATTCTAGAAGAAGTGTGTTTTCATGTAACTTGTACATTGTATACATCACTACTTTTTTAATTTCCTTATTATTTTCTAAGCAAATAATTTGGAATAAGACCTATTTTTTTTATATGAAGAGATAAACGGTATATCCGTTTTTTTAATGCCATTTATTGTAACATGAAACGTCTACTGCGATTTCAGATGGTTTTAACGATACGATAGCAAAAATTGTATAATAACTTACGATTATATTGGTCGTTTTAAAAAAAACTTCAAAGTAAATTAGGTTATTTCCGATTGTTTATAAATAAAATATGTTTTTAAAAAAAGACTCGAATAAATCGGAAACAACATATCAATAAGTTAGTTAAGGCTATTTATTTTCTCACTTGTTTTATTTCTAACATCTAGATTAGATCTAGGTCTTACTTGCCTTGCAACGAATTTAACCTGTGTATATTTTTTTTATCTGTACTAACGTTTATTAGCTGTGCCATTTCATTTAACAAAGTTAAAACATGTAACTATCTCAATTCTTACTTATGAATCGGCCAATTGTTTTAAAATTCCACATAATAAAAATTCCCACATTCTTTAATATAAAAAAAACTATAAATGTCATATTAAGTGTTGATTATTATATATTATATGTAAACATAATGATGCTGTTTCTTTTCCATTTATTTTAAATATCTAAATGAAAATTTTAGAATAAAAAACAATCATAAATGGTCATAATACAATTGGTTGATTAAATAAATAAGTCTAGAGATAACAAAATATATTATTATTTTAATAATAGCACATAATTTATTTTTAGTTATTTAGTTTGTTATTAATAAAGTTTCCTTCGCAGTATTAAATATTTTTTTTCTAAAAGATACACACTCGAGTGTTCGAAAAAATTGGGACCTAAAATTTAAATTGATGTTCCAAATAGGTCTTTTTCATGTCTATACTCTAGATAATGTAATAATAGAGCAAATGTAAAAAGGAAATGCTTATAATAATTTTAAATGAATAATTATTTATTTATTAAGCTTAAAAAAAAATATTACATACATATTGCGAATTTCTCTTAGTCTTAGAAATTCCGTCTTTTGCGGAAATTCCGGAATTACATAAAAACGTTAATGAAACTACAATTTTAAATAAATTACTTTATATTAGTTGTTTTTAAAATTTATTGATGAATATAAAACAGAAAAGAAGAATAATTATTAAAGCATTACCTTTTTACTCTGTACTCTATAGTAATATTACGTAAATCTTAATTCTTAGATTATTACATTAATATTAAGTGTATACAATAGATTTTTTTTATTTTGTCGGTACATTTAAAACTTTAGTCAAATCTTCAAATGTAATTTTTTTTAGTTATTTGTAATCGATTCTGATATTATCATATCGTCACTCGATTCTATAAAATCGATTATAAATATCGGGCAATAAATAGACAACACAAGTGTAAAATTAGACTGATTAATAAAATATCACATAAGATCTATTGAAATTGTATACATATATATTGCACTTATAACTTTTAACCGTCGTGGTACACGGGAGACAAGCGTGAGACTGTTAGCGGGAATAGATACGGATTGGATCTCCACTCGAGGGAATAAAATATTTATTTATATTTTCATTTCCTCTAGAGAAAATGGGGAATGGATTGTCTAAACAGTAAGTTCCCAGGTTCTCTCTGTCTTCCCAACTATGTGCGGGATACAGCGGAAAGATTAAAAAAACTTTAAACCATCTGTATATACAAAGAATTTTGGAGTAAAGTTACTTGAGGAATAGAAATAAGTATACAAAAAAATTCTAATCTTTACATTTTAAAACGCACATTAATATAGCAAAAAATCTAATTTATAGAGGAGCCTTTTAGTATCTTTCATTAATATTCGAATATTACAAATTTTAATATAAAATAATCCTTCGATTTAGCGTTCAAGGTGCAATATATTATATATACATATATTTTTAGACAGTTTTACACTTAATATTACCCACTTTCCCTCCCCTTTGGAATTCATCCATCCATTTAGTATACCTTTTTCATACAAAAATCATTAATTTTCAAACCTTTTATATATTACCTGCCTTTTTAGTTGCCATAATAATACCTATTTAAAAGTGTGTAAGTAGTGTTGTAGTGAAATGTAGTGAATAGACATATCGATATTTTTACACATCGAAAACGATTATTCGATTATTCGTGTAAATAATTTATTTGTAATATTATTATCGGGGCTTTGTTTTATTTTAATGTGAATTTTAATTAGATGATATGATTCATGGAATTTTAATACTTCAAGTCACCAATGAAAAATTGTTCTAACCAAGATTATAAAAATGACTTGATTTTTTTTATTGAAGTAAATTTTGGTTATGCTATTTAATAAAAAATCAAGCTTAATAATATTTGAATATAAGCACAAATTTCTATAATTATTAATAAATCTTGAATTTCTATGTAATTCTGCATTGTTCAATTATCAAATTGCATTGTTATATTCAATTTTGATTGAAGTGATTCTGTACATATAAATATAAATAGGGCTTAACAGTAAAACAAATATTGATTTGTACTAAACATAACTTTGGTTTATTATAAAATGTTTATATTATAATATATTTCTCTTAAACAAAACATAAAATCTTTTATATATCAGAATATTTACAGAAAGTTACAGTTGAAACTTGATTAACCGGACTAATTGTTGTCGTTAGGCATACAGATAAACGAAATATCCTGATAATGGGATGTATGAGAAAAAGATTATTGTACATATTACTTATACGTATATTTTGATATAGTATCTACATTTTATGAAGGATAAATGATTATTTGTGTATATCTGTATTTATACACATTTTATAGTACTGTTCTACGGTTCCATTGTTTTTTTTTTAAACTGTAACGTTATCACTCATCTATATGTATATACGTCCAGAATTCGGATAATCGCGAATCCATATTGTTTATAAGCTGTGGGCCGGATAATCAAGTTTCCTATGTACATATTAGTCTTTATAAAAACAGTGTCTATAGTGTAGTGTAATGATTCTGACCTGAAGGCTAAATAACTCTATAGTTAGCAAATTGGGTTCTTGTATAAGATAAATATTCTTTTGCTAAACTTCTTTAGAAAATCCTCATGTCAGACCCGTTGCGCTATTCTATTAAAATATTTTTATCTTTCTTAAATTATCAATTGTAAATTAATATTATGTAAACTTAATGTGTAGAACTGTTTTTTTTCCATACATTTCTAATATATCCCAGTTGATTTATTTTCAATATATATATTTTTGTTACTAATTTATTTTTATTTTTTCTCATAGAATTATGTTTAATATATAATCATAGGCTAATAAATTTTGAAGCTATATAATAAAAATGATTATATCCTCCCATAGCAGTTGAAATTTTATAATTTTCTTTTAATTTGATAGTTTATTTAACAGAACACTAGTTATTTTTTAAATAAAAAACAACATTTACATATCATGTTAAAGGTTGGTTTGGATTCTAATATTTGCCTCATAGAAGAAGTAAATAAAATGGTGATTTTTTTAACGATCGTGACATAACAGTGATAACTATATCTTTCTTTAAGTTTTTTTTAATAAAAGTCTTTGAATAGAATAGGTGTTATGGAATTTTGGTTGTAGAAATAGACATTTTAATAAGATATTCGACACAATTAATATGTTAATTACAACACATTTTAATAATTTAGTTTTTTTTTATTAGATGTACGGTCGTAATTCTAATTATTTTGGAATATCTTACAAAAAGCAGTTATCAAATATTGTAATATAGGATATTATTTAATTTTTTTCATAACTAAATAAAGTAAAATGCGCATTTTTTTTTGATTTTGAATGTGCCCAACACGAATGGTCCTCTAAGTGCGTATGACTGATGTAGTTTTTAAGCGTTTTAATGTTTAAACGTTAGTTTGTTTCATGTAGGATACGTTTTAATATAAACGTCAAAATATTCTTACATGTGATAATTTGACCTACCAACATTATATTTTAATAAATATATATAATATTTTATATATATTTTTTTCATTTTTAACTTGATACATCTCCATCAAATAAAATCTATAATATGAAAAATTAAGGCACTGTTGTACCCATCCCTATATTTTTACATTTTGTTATATTTTTACATTTTTAATAATTAGTGACGCCCATTCGCACTTAAAGACGACTAAAGAGTCACTAAAAAAATAGACACATGTAAGTAATATTTCGACGTTTACAATGTATATAGGAGTGTTGAATTTTTTACCTAGTGATGTCTTTATACAATGCTGTGCATATTTTTCTGTGAAAATAAATTTTTAATTTAAGCAATTAGTTTTATTCAGTTCCTTAATTTTAGTATAAGACCTATAAAATATTCTTTCTTTAAACAATTTTAAAAATGTGAGATACCCAAAGTAAGTCTCACATTTTATTGTTCTAAGTTACAAAAATTACATTACATTAAATTTTGATCATGCTATGATCTTAATTCGATTTGATTCGATTCGATTTTTTTTTATCTCTAAAACACAAAATTTCTAAAAAAAAATTAAAAAGTAAATCAGCTTCACCTGTATGCCTCACACACCAGAGTAGGCAGAGGGAATCTAGTGTCAAGACACTCCGTCCTCATTGCGTGTTGAGTGGCGGGACTCAACGCTGCGCTTTGCCTCGAAACCAGAGCGAAGAAATGAAAATATAAATGTAAATAAATAATTCATTTTCTCAAGTGGGAATCGAACCCACAACCAGTCAATTTTACAGTCACACTTTATGACCCTGCGGCTGCGCCACGACCGGCCTCTAAAACCTCTAACTACAGCTTTTTAAATATTCTGAGCAAATACTGCCTAACTAGTACTCTTGTGTATGTTATCGGAGAAAATGTTACCCAATTGTATTACTTATGTATGTATTTAGGTGTAAGATCAACGCTCGAAGTTTTAATGTTTTTTGTAACATTCAAATATTATATTTAATATAATATTTTTATTAAAAACTAGCGGCCTCCGTGCGACTACGCCCGCTTGATATATTCAAATGTTTATTCAAGTGTTTTTAAGAAAAAACCGACCAAGCGCGAGTCGGACTCACCCACTGAGGTTTCTGTACCAATTACAGTATTGTGATTGCTAAATACGTTATGGGTTTGATGATGTGGCGGATAAAGTTAACAAATTTAAGTTTGCGCGCGTATTGTGATTGAAACGAACTACAAATATGAATTTGTAATGATTTTTTCTATGAATATATCTATAAATTTTTACTTTTAGAAATTTTTCGTTTATTTGTATTGTAAGATCTAACTTCGTCCTAAATTTTATAAATGCACACTATAGGTTCTGATTACACGGCGGATTGATTAAAATGATGCAAAAACGATACATAAATGCTCATATATTTTGACTGTATTATATTAGAAGCTTCATTTTCGGGCTCCATGGAACAGTATACATGAATATAAGAAATTAATTTCACCCTGATATTTCAACGCGACCTCAAGTAAAATGGTCTTGACAGACGGGCAACGAAGTGATCTTATGAAGGTTCCGTTTTTTTCCTTTTGTGGTACAGAACCCTAAAAAAGCATATTTTTTAGTTCAGTTATTTATACTAAAAAATAAAAATTACATTAAATTCTATCAGCTTCACGCCGTACCCCGTATACAGCAGGGTAGGCAGAGGGAATCCAATGTTAAGAGTCTTAACTTAAGACACTCTGTTCACGGCTTTCCGCTGAATTTTGCCTTTTGCCAACGCCAGGCTTTTGCCTTGGTGCTTGCGGCAGTTATTTTCCAGACAACGTGAGTGATGAGAAAATTTAAATCAATGGACCGTAGATCTGAATATATGGTTTGAATTTCAACTCGATTCGACATTCAAGCGTTCCTGAGATAAAGGCTGACAGATCCGTCTGTCTGACTCGGCGATTTCTTCAGTTAGCAACGGTTACCTTTGAATAGATAGAAAATTACATAAATACTAATAAAACTCGATATTATTTCATTTCATACTTTTATAATAATATTATAAATAATAATATTTTTTCTATACATTGTTTTAAATATTATTTATGCTATATACAAACTTGCATTTTAATCGATAATCCAAATATTTTACCAACAATTTAAAAAAAAAACCTGTTTTTATTTACCAAGCAACAATCCATTATAAATTAAACACATCAAAGCTCGATCATGCGTATAAAATGCGAAAATAACAGGAAAATAGTAGCGTCCCAGGACCGTACAGCTACAAGGGGCCAGTCTAGCTACGGAAGCCGCGTAGACGCCCGCCCAGCGTCAAAAATACTGACTTTACAAACTACGTGTAAAAATGTGATATTTTATATGAAAAATTAACTTTAATAGTGATTTTCTTGTTAATTAATATAGTATTAATGTGTTGACGTAGATAGAATTTAGATAGGAACAAGTGTTTGGAATGTTACGTGATAATTGTTTATAGAAATATGTTTGTTTGATTTTTCTTTTAATGCGGTAATAAATAGTTATAAATATATATAAAATTAATATCTATTATAATAGTATCTATAGATAAATATAAATTATTAAGTTCAGGTTAATAACTTAGTATTAAGTCTATATTATCATCTGTTAAAATATAATTAATTATCTTATGTTTAAAATATAAAAATATAAATTACGAAAAGATATAAATGAAATATATAAAGTACTAAAATTTAGTATCCTACCACAAGCTATTGCTTAGAAAAAAAACATTTTGGATATACTATTAGAGCAACCTGTTGCTCAAGCCCATGCTTCTGTATATATTTCTGTTACATAATAGATACTCATTAAATAACACGATGTAAGTTGTGCTACGTTCCAGATCGTTTCTTTGATTTTTCGTATTTTATTGTTGTGATTAAGTTTTTAATGATTTGGTGAAAAGAAGTCTTAACTTATAAATCAGCTTCACGCTGTAACCCGCACACAGCAGGGTAGGCAGAGGGAACCTAGTGTTAAAACACTTCGTTCCCCACTTCCTGCTGAATTCTGGAGGCATTGCGTGTTGAGTGGCAAAACTCAACGCCGCGTTTTGCCTCGACACTAGAGCGAAAAAATGGAAATATAATTTAAGTAAATATGTCGTCTCCTGGAGTAGGGATCGAACCCATAACCAGTCAGTTTTACAGTCACACTTTATGCCCCTGCGCCACGACTGGCCTCTAACGACGAATGAGGAGTTGAAAGGGTGAGAAAAGATCTCATCAATGTGAACGGATATTAGAGTATTTGAAGGATTGAAAGAGCCCTTCCAAATTTCAAATCCGATGTTTGATACTTCTTTTCGTGTCATTTGTTTTTATGATTTGTATCTGCTCTTATGAGCTTTCTCAATATTCGCAATTAAATCTAACATATCTCAAAATAAGCGAAAAGTAAAACAGTGAAGCTATAACACAGCTCTTACTTCCAAATGCTTTATAAAAACATCGATGAAAAATAATATTTCGATGGTTTCCAAAAGGCGCGGGGTTAAACGTTCCGCTACGTTCCTAATGTTCCTATGTTTAAAAATGTTTAAAATAAATACAATTTCGATTTCCCATCCAATTTCTATGCAAGATATATAGTAGAATGTAAATGATCAACAGTTTGTTGCATACATATTGCTATTTACAGGTGATTTAGTGTTATCGTAGAATATTTGTCCTTTGCAAATGTTTACTTTGAGTTTAAGCTTATTACACATGTAATATATCAGCTTCATGCTGTATCCCGCACACAGCACGGTAGGCAGAGGGATCCTAGTGTTAAGACACTCCGTTCCCCATTTTCTGCCGCATTCTGTAGGCATTGCGTGTTGAGTGGCAGAACTCAACGCCGTGCTTAGCCTCGACACCAAAGCGAAGAAATGGAAATATAATATATTCATCTATAGTTTAAACGTTATGGTAACTCGATTATTAAATAGTTGTTTTTTCTGTTTTAATGTAATTAGACCACGTAATAAAACAAACTCGGTCCACGTCGTTGTAAATCATTTCGAATTAATGAGGCCAGCCCTGGCGTAGAGGCCCAAAGTGTGACTGTAAAATCGACTGGTTGTGGGTTCAATCCCCACCTGAGGAGATGAAATATTTATTTTTTTATAGGGAACGAAATGTCTTAACTAGGTTCCCTCTGCCTACCCTGCTGTGCGCGGGATACAGCGTGAAGCTGGTTTAATTTAATTTATAGACAGTGATTCAAGAGAGAGAGTTTTTTATATGCTCATATCTGCATACATTATATCATTATAGTCAAAGTAATACTACAATACCGGTAAATTTTATGGTAATTGATGATACACTTTGTAAAAACAGACGTACGAAACAAAAATCGACTTTTCTTACGTAAATATAGGTAGGTTATTAAACTGTTTGCTTTATCTACAATCATTCACTGACAGTGGTATTTTTGGTGTTATTTGATTCATTATATTTATTTTACAAATATGCTGTTTTGTTTTATGTACAAATATATCCTAATAAATTTAACTAATAATTGTACTTTATTTTGTATATTTGTTGTATAAAAAATGTCCACCCATGGGGCCGTCAAGGCACAGGGGCACAAGGGTGTGACGGTTGTAGGTTCAATCCCCACTCAGGGTAATTTTTATTTATTAATATTTCCATTTCCCCGATCTGACACCAACGCAAAAGCCCGACGCTAAGTTCCACCACTCAACATGCAAGGCTTCGAAAAATTTAGTGTTCGAAAAGTGCGGAAGGGAGAATCTTAGCAATAAGTTCCCTCTGCCTACCCTGTTACGTGCGGGATACAGCGTGAAGCCAAAAAACGTCCATAGGTATATAATTAAAGACTTTGTTGTAGACAACATCTATATTGTAGAGTTCTTCATACTAGCTTGTACTATTTATAGAAGCTTTGCGAGATAGAGCAAAATCAATAAAAAACAGATTATATTTGACATACAAACTAAACAGACCTTTATATATAAAATACTATTTCCATTACAAATAATCTCAATGTTATTTTGAAGTAAATAATATCATTTTAAAATCGTTATTTAATGTTTAATTTTATACAAAATAATTCGTAATTTATACATATACTTACTATTTCTATATATATATTTTATTATCACTCGTGAAGAAGAAAGCAAAGAAGACCTCATGTTAAAATATTCCACTTCTCATCTCCATCATCCATTTAAAAACTGCGTGTAATGTGACGGAAACCAACGCCGCATCTTAATTAGATGCGGCGTTGGTTCCTGGAATAGAAAAGTGAACGTAATTGAATTTTTGTATATATTTAATTTTGCATTTAATTATTCCAACTAACATTGAAACTGAACACTATCGTGTATTCAATTAAGTTAATATTAATTAAGCAACTTCATGTGTGTAAATTTATTATAATTAAGTACATTAAGTAAACCGTGCGGCGTTAAATTCCGCCACTTAACACGCAATTCTGTCTTCGGAGTGTCTTGACACCAGGCTCTATCTATCTAGCTTCATATAGTATGCCGTATATGTAGCATACCACATAAAGCTGACAAAAAAATATTTATTAAACAATACAATGTGTTCTATAATAGGATTAAAATGAAAATTAACTTTAACAAAACTTATTATTTAGTGGTTTTTTAATTGGACAATGTGAAAATGACTTTATAAAATCGATGTAGTATGGTCTGTTCACAATGAAATGGCACTCGGCCGTGTGTTATGTCTTTATGATTTTATCAGGAAAGAATGTACGGCCAGACTCTGCCTTTACTGGTATCAACACTCTCATAAGAGAGTATATTGGCAGGACAACGAGCTCAGAGAATTTGGAAACTAAAATAAAAGAAGACTTAACCACTGCTACGCCTTTGAAACTGTCCACTAGAAATGATATAAGAAAATTTTCTACTTTACGGTCTACTCTACAAACTGTTGTTACGGTAAGTTATTTTCATTTATTGTAATTAATAACTTTAGTTATATAATAGTTATTTTTTTCAGCTTTACGCTGTATATAGTGTTGAGATGTTTCCGTAACATTGCGTGTTTAGTAGCGGAACTCAACGCCGTGCTCGACACTAGAGCAAAAAAATTAAAATATTAAATATTTCATTTCCGTGAGTGAGAATCGAACCTACAACCTGTCGCATTTACACGCATATGCCCGCCGCTTTGATCTTAGTTATAGTGCAAAGCATATTTGTATCTAATCGTAATCGAAAGAAAAGTATTTGAGATTCTTGAGGATACCGTATAAGTAGATTCTGAAATATTGGGAAATGTGACTAGAATTTATTATAGCCACCCCGACAAGAAAATGTATGAATATAAGGTAATAAGGTTTTGTTATATAAACTTCGAGCTTTCATAATTCATAACTTTCTTCAAATAATTCTGTTACCAATCCATTTTTTTTCACACTCTACGCTGTATCCTGCATGTAGCAGGGTAGGCAGAGGGAACCTAGTATTAAAACACTCTGTGTTTAGTGGCGGAACTCAACGACGCGCTTTGCTTCGACACTAGAGCGAAAAAATGAAAATATTCCATTTCAGCGAGTGGTAATCGAACCCACAACCTGTCACATTTACAGCAACACGCTTGTGGTTATGCGCCAGGCTAGTCCTAGGCTGGCCTCAATATATTATTTTATTTAATTTATTAAAATAAATTATATTAAGTATTTAATTATACCCGAGGTGACATGCTCGTAAATAAAAAATATAAGTTTCTGTACTGATGCAATTATGATTTAAAAAAAGTAGAAAATTCTTAAAAATGACAAAATTTTGCTTCGTACTTTAGGGTAAAAATATAATTAGAATTTGAATCCACGACTACGAATATGAAACATTCCTATATTACTTACAATATTGGAACCAAATTGTCTCTAAAGAAAAAAAAACTATATATTTCCGTTGTTATGTGAAGACATCATGTTTTTCTTATCACAAATTTGATAGAATTTTGCTATAGAATATTATATAATTGTACAAATCTATCAACCAAATAATATATAGCTTGGTGTGTCCTTAAATTTTTATTATGTACTTCCGTTATTGTGAACGCGACGATTGTAGGTTAGATTCCTATTCGGGAGTATAAAATATTTTAGTTTTTTCGCTCTGGTAGCCATGTGAGCATGACATTGATTTCCGCTAGTGCCTAGGAACAGGGTCTTATCACTAGGTTCCTTCTGCTTACAGTGCTATGTAGGATTAAATTAAAATTAAATTAGCTTCACGCTGTATCCCGCACACAGCAGGGTAGGCAGAGGGAACCTAGTGTTAAGACACTCCGTTCCCCACTTTCTGCCGAATTCTGGAGGCCAATGCCTCCAGAACACGCAATCGTGTTGAGTGGCAGAATTCAACGCCGCGTTTAACCTCGACACCAGAGCGAAGAAATGGAAATATAAATTTAAGTAAATATTTCATCTCCTCGAGTGGGGATCGAACCCACAACCAGTCGGTTTTGCAGTCACACCTCGTGCCGCTGCGCCACGACCGGCCTCATGTATGCTATGTAGGATGAATCTATGTAAAGCTTGCATTATTTTGTTTATTAAATTTCTTTATTGCTATTTTGTTATTCGACATACTTAAGTTTAGAGAGTTTGTTGTCATTTACTGTATAACAATTTCTTGAGATTTAAAAAAAAAAACAGCATCACGCTGTATCCCGCACACAGCAGGGTAGGCAGAGGGAACCTAGTGTTAAGACACTCCGTTCTCCACTTTCTGCCGAATTTTGGAGGCATTGCGTGGTTTGTGGCAGAACTCAAAACCGCGCTTAACCTCGATACCAGAGCGAAGAAATGGAAATATAAATTTAAGTAAATATTTTATCTCCTCGAGTGGGACCCACAACCAGTCGATTTACAGGCACACTTTGTGCCGCTGCGCCGCGTCTGGCCTCTTTTTAAATTTATAAAAATATCAAATTACTCAATATTTAGCCACATTTGGACATTATACATATGCAATTTTATAAAATTTTAAGCAAAAAAAAAACAATTACAATAATCAAAAATTAAGATTGTTTCATATTTAGGGCCAGTTTCTTTTTTGTTAAGTATAAAGTTGTTTTCTAAATACTTTGTTTTTGTTATATTGATTTTTTCATATTAAAACGTGAGAAAATCTAGATCAAATTAATAAAAAAGACTTACATGAAACTTTTAGAAACTGTATTTCTTTGTTTACATTTTGTCTCACGCCAAAATGAATAAACTATAGCTAGATAAAACTATGTAATTCAGTAGTGTTATTAATATGTCTAAACGTATGTACGTACGTACGTATGTACCTTAATATGTCTAAAAAAATTCTGTAACTTATATAAAAAAACTATAAAAATATATCTACAATTCATAATCACCGTTAAATTACCATAAATTTAAAACATAAAATTGAATGGATTGGCAATAAATCACCTTTCCACTACCGTTGCTAAAACCGATACAATATTTTCACTAAAACAATTTGTTTTTCTTTGTTTATCGTTGAGTTTACCTTATTTATAATAATCAGCTTCACAATATACCCCGTATACAGCAGGGTAGGGAACAACTCAGTGTTCCCTACTTTCCGCCGAATTTTTCAAAGAATTGCGTGTTGAGTGGCGGAATTCAACGCCGGGCTTTTGCCTTGTTGCCAGAGTGAAAAAATGAAAATATTAAGAAATAATAATTTATTTGAATCGAAGCCACAACCGTCGCCACGACCGCCTCCTAGTTTACCTTATTATTTTTATACAATTAAAACACACATTACCCGTCCAAATATGCGATGTTAATGTGCTTATCTAATCTATAATGGCGTATCGATACAACGTCAGAGGATCTCGAGTGTCTACCATATTATCTACGTTATACCGAAAATTGATAGCCTATCCGTAAACTAGAGCTATGGACATACTCCCGTTTTTTCTGCATGCACATAGAGCATCGTTAAAATTGTATTACAACGTACTTCCCTGGCTGCAAAAGCGACGGTTGTAAGTTCGATTCCCACTCGGGAGCATAAATTATTTTCTTTTTTCGCTTTGATAGCCAATTTAAACCACGGCATTAAGTTCCGCCACTCAACACGTGATCTCCAAAATTGGGCGGTGCGTGGGGAGGCAGAGAGAAGCTGGAAATTGAGTGGTAACACATTTTTATTCTCCATTTTCTGCCAAATTCTGAAAGCTTTTCGGGTTAGTGGTGGAATTCAACGTCGCGTCTTGTGCGTTGTAACCAGAGCGAAAAAATGATAATGTTAAATATTTCATTCCTTCGAGTGGGAATCGAACCCCGAGTTTTCATATTAATTACAAACAAAACAATAAAATTTAATCAAGCAACGCTTGGACCGGTTAAAATTTGGTGGGTGTGCTCATGACAGCGTGATTCACCGCTTGTTTGAGAAAACTATTATCTAGTACATTAATAAGTAGTAGTTTTAGCATTGTTAGTAGTTAATGTTGGCTTTAATTACAGTCGTAAAGTTTCATAAATAAAAGAACTGTCCTAACCACAAAATCTTAAAGACCAGGTAACTTCTTATCACTTCGTAAATCCTGCAGATTAAAATTCAATTCACTAAAAGTGGATTCACTTTTCGTGAATTGAATTTTGATCTGAATAAATAAAAGGGAAATGTGGTTATAAGTTAGATTTAATTCTTTTGAAAAAATCGTAATACTTTGCTTTGTATAATGTTCGTTTTTGGAGCCAGTCGTGGCGCAGTGGTATAAGAATACAATGGGACAGGGTGTGGGTTCGATTTCCACTCGAGAAAATGATGTACTTTCCTTTCTTTGCTCTGATAACGAGGCAAAACGTTGCGGGTTTTGCTATTCAATTAATGCATACAGAATTTGGAGGAAAGTGGGAAACATAAGTGTATTAATGGGAATGGAGTGACTTAACACTAGGTTCTCAGATTGCTTCTGTCTTTTTAGATTTCTATTTCCTCTTAATTAATTCGAATGCTTCTACGGTTCTATCGAATCTAAGGTTTGAGGTTTACTTTGAGGTTATAATCTTATACTTTCTTAACTATTCAATAACCATATATTTTTTTTAAACATATATTAATGGTGTAAAAGAAAAAAGTAGATGCTTAAGCTCAACGTTACTTATCGCTAGTGTGTACCTCCCTTAAACCCCTTGTAAATCTTAATCGGTAAAAAAATCGTCAATTTTTGTGTTTGATCGCAATACTACAATCAATGCAGTGCGGCCTTGTTTTTGACTTCAGCGTTGTTTATTAGTCGTACAAAAATACCTAAGAAAATATTCATTTATCGTTGACTCTATTAATAATTTTTATATGAAATAAAGTTATCGAAGACAGTTGATTCATATAATAATTTCTAAGTACATATATTACAATTATATTAGAAATGTCTCATAAGGATATAGTGTTAGTTCGATGAAGATGTGTGTGTATAAAGTGTTGTTCGTCACAATAACGTTGGAGTGTACTAATTTATTTTGTTCTGGTCTCCAATACTATGGAGAAACGAAATTTGATCAGTACTTCGATTTAACGAAGGAACATGTAAGTGAGGAATTTTCTAAAAGACCTACTTAATTCATTTTTAGCGCTGTATGTTTTTTTTTTAATTTCACGCTGTATCCTGCAACACTCCGTTCAAAAGTTAGGACATTTAGTAGTAGTTAAGTAGTTTCCACTAAGCCACAAGTGTGTAGATAATAAATGTAATAATATCAATAATATGTAAGACTTAGATAATAGTATAGAATGCTACCGATCTGGCAAAACGTGGCGTTAATATCCTCCACTCAAAGAAAAGTGAGACACGGAATGTCTTAATACTTGATTCCCTCTTACTACCCAGCCATATCCGTAAAAAGACATGAAGAAATGTAATAGAAGTTTAGAGCAAACATAACATATACGTAGAACATTTCTATCATTTCCTTTTTTTTTTATTCTACATCTTTAATTTTACGTGATGCAGGAGGAAATGAAATATTCAATATTTAAATGCCGTAAGAATTCAGCAGAAAGTAGGGAATAGAAGTGTCTGAATGGTGAACACTAGGTTCCCAGATTACCTCTGCCTTCCCTGCTATGTACAGTACACAGCATAAGAAGAGGTAAAATATACCTAAATGTGATCAAAAAGGATCATCACAGCATGACTTTTAGATTTCGTCTGATTTGTGGACAAACAAGTTTATAACTTTACTATTTTAAAACGATATTTATACATATAGTATATAAATCAACTGGATTTCTTTTAAAAAATAATGTTTGATTTAGAAATGCGTGAATAATTATGGTTCAAGAACTACTGAACTGATTTTGACATTACTTAAAGTGCCTCCTATGTGGTAAAATGTACCTGAAGATGGTCAAAAAGGCTCATCTCGGTATAGCTTTAAAATTTTCTTTGAGCAAACTTATTCATATTATCCGACAATATTATATGTTGTCAAAAAAAAATATATAAATACAAATCAAACTGTCAACCTTCCTTCCTTTTTTTTTTGAAGTAGGTTATAAACAAATCAAAAGCAAACCTTAGTGTACAATATTATAAAAACATTTTATGATGACAAAATAGTTTACTATTACCACAAATATGTACACATAATGTTTCTATTTGTTATCGTTTATCAATTGATAAATGAACAGCTTTATTTGTCTTTAATAGATAGTGAATTAATTTTGTTGTTTTTTTTATATTATATTATATTTTATCATATACATAATTTACTGGTAGTTACAGTAGAATATAATATTCTAAACACTTTTTCTGTTTCACGAACAGAGACGGAGAGAGGCTCGCCCACGGCTTCGCCCGCTTAAAATACATGATTATTGATTTAATAGAAGCAGAATTGATTGACAACTATAATTACCTCTAATATAATTTTTTACGACCTTATCGTCAAAGAATTTTTGATTGTTTTAAATAAAAAAATACGACCATTGTTGATATTTGATATTTATAAAATATACATAAAGCTAATTATTTATTATACGTATATATTTTTGTAACTTTATGTTCTTTTTACCTATATAATATACGTCTCATCATAATTCTAAAACTCTGTTAAATGTGCTGATGTCAGTAAATAATTTAATTTACTCATTCAGAAACAGCCTTAAATGTTAAATTATTGATTTGAAGTATTCATAATATCCTTTGCAAAATAACTGTAATAATTGCATATTAACTCCTGTACAGTTATTAAATTAGTTACATATATTATATGAACGAACCAACTAAAAAATCTTTGTATTTACTTGATATTTCTGTCAAGATCGTTCTTTATCTCTGTGTTGAATTAATTACGACTTAAACTTAACTGTTATGATTTATGAAGGTAATCTCCACTAACAATTCAATTTTGTTTACTTTATTGCATAAAATAATATATTATATTATATAATAGTGCTTCAAAAATGTATATATTTTTATCAACAGTCATATAACCCAGACGTTTCGAATGTCATTCTTTAGCCAAGAAACCAGCGCGATTGCTATAAAATATTCGCAGGCAAGCTAATGCCTTGAGTTCATTCAAATGACGATTACTTTTTTTTTAATGAACCGATTTTGATGAACTAAACTTTAGTAGTTAAGTTAAGTTAAAACAAAGCAATTGGTGAAATTTTCAAGTAAATCGGTTGAGTACTTTCAGAGAAAAATGCGGACAAAAATATATCGACAGACAGACAAACAGACAGACAAGGATTTAGGTGTCCCTCTATCCATTTCAGTCAAAACTACTAAATGTACAGACAAAATATTTTTACTGTCTTATTATATATAGAGATATATGGACGTAGGTAAGGGAAGAAAAAAAAGGTCTGCTTCACTAGAACTTCTACTAAGAAAATATTAAGGCCGACGAATACAAAAAAAAAACTTTTACATAATAAAATCAGTTTATATACTAGAATTTTTATACGAAATTTCTTATATCAGTTTATTCTTTAAAACAAATATATTAAATCTATTAATATCTATTTTTAACATATTTAATCTGTATATCTGTACGTATAAAAATAAAATTTAGAAAATTATGTACCATAATCTCATTAAAAGGTTTGAAATTAATGTGTGTCAACACAATCAATCAAGTGGGGTGGAAGCCCATAAAAGTGCTCAGTAATAATGGCTCCAAGAATAGAAAATCCCGTGAGCAGTTTTCTATTTATCATGAACTGTTGTTTTGCTTTTTTTTTACCATTACATTGCATATTGCAGGGTATAGGCAAAGGGAACCTAGTGTCAAGACATTCCGTTCCGATCCGTTAAGTAGTGGAGCTAAACGCCGCGCTTGGCTTCGTTACCATGAAAATATTTAATAGTTCGCTCCCCCGAGTCAGAATTGAATCCGGAATCGTTGCGTTTACAGCCACTTGTTAAATTCTTTATAATATAATTGGTTTACTGATTGTAGTTAACACAAAAATATATTGTACAAAACCGTTTAAAGCTTTTTTGCGCATTATAAGATCGTTTACTATACCTTTATAAGCTGTTAGAATAATTAATTAATTATTTACTTAAAAAAAACAATTGCTATCTCGCAAAAAGGAAAAACAAATACCACAAGTTCTATTATTATTTTTTATATTTACGTCCCGCACATAACTGCAGAGAATATGGGAACCTAGTGGTAAGACACTTCCGTTGCCCTGGAATTGTGGAGGCATTGCGTGTTGAGTGGCGGAACACAACGCCGCGCTTAGCTTAGCCACCAGAGGGTGGAAATGAAAATATTAAAAATTTTATTTACTCCAGTAAGAATAGAACCCACAACCTGTCTCGTTTACAGCCACACGCTTGTACCACTACGCCACGATTGACCTCAACAACGTCTATTCTTAATAATTTGGCTTAAATCAAATAGCCTTTGTTGAATGTAGCTTATTCATGCAAGTTAATTAATAGGTACAGTATTTTTTCTATATTTAAATCGTATTATACTGTGGAATATTTATAATTAAAATTTTCTCTTCCTAATTTTTTCTTGTTAAATAAAATGAGGCGTGGACTACAGCTACATTTACCGCCTTTTTAATAACCTTACGTGGGAAACACTTCACGCTGTATCCCCCACACAGCCTGAATAGTGGGAACCTACTGTTAAGTTGTGTTAACACTCCGTTGCCCACGTGGGAAACAATTGCATGAAAAACTAGTATCTCTTATCGATCCAATGAAGGATATCGGTATATAGATTAAATATTAATAACTTTCTCATAGTATTTTTATAGGCTTAGCCCTTTAGGACACCTACATATATCCAAATATAATAGTGTCATAATGTGACAATATCTGATAGTAAACGCGATGGTCTTGGGTTCAATCCATTTCTACGTTATTTTCAATTCTACGCTTTAAGACGATACTGTGAGGAGTTAAGTCCCGCCATTCGACACGAATTTGAAAAAACAGAGTGTCTTAACACTACTCTGATTTACGGGAAAATATTGGAGCTGCTAATACGTAAAAAATAAATAAAAAAAATGATGGAATTCAATGACTGATAGACCTTTTGTGTACCACAGATGGGTGAAGATAAAAAACTGCTATATATACATAAATATGAACAAAATGACGGACAAATAGTTAATATAAGGTGTCAAGTGCTTTATAATTATCTAGTGATGGCATCATGATTAGTATGCGTCATGTATATATTAAATCGATATTATAAGCGTATGTGTCCAATACTTTAAACCTATACTATAATGAGGCGAAAGAGTATATTTATTTAAACATGGTAATCTTCGGAAAAAGTAGAAAGACCTACTTTTTAAAATTTTGTATACATATTACATATTTTAGTATAATTTTCTCGTTAACACTATATTTTGCAGATATTAACCTAATACGGTCTTAATCTAGTTTTATTTAAGTGTTCGTTTAACCTAAAATTAGTTTTGTTTGACATAATAAAAAGGCTAATGACGTTTCTTTATAAACTTTTGGCATAGCAAAACTCGAACTTGCGCCCTGTTATTACTTGAAGATAAAGCTGGTTTAAGATCATATTAAGATAAAAAATTCTGCTCTTAGGTTCCTTTAACTTACACTGATGAACACGTTTCAACCGTTAACAATTAGATTGAAAATATCTTGCGGCTATGAAACGTTATGTGGAATACAGAATTAAGTTAATATTCAAATTTTAAGCAAACAAACGATACTCAGCTTTCAACAACATAAGTTATTTCAGGGTTTATGTACGCAAATATTGTATTACAGTATGTACTATTTACTTTTGCTACTAGTTTCTAGCTTTGGCTATGTTTACAATTTAAGGGTTATATGTATGTTTTGAAATATATCAACTTTATTAGGAGTAAGAAATTTGAAACAGAAGGGAATAAAAACACAGATTATTTTAAAATTATGTACACAGCTAATTTAAGCATTTATCGCAACCCCCGGGACTATGCAACGTCAAATGTCAATGTCAGTTTTTGCTGATTCTTCTGGCAGGCTTGGCTGGCTTATTAGCTTAGTGGCTTTGGCGTTAAACTTACTTCAAGATATATCCTTTATTTCTATCTTATGAAAGCAATTACATATATATTTTTATAATTAATATTATATGTATAACCTATTTAGGCCATATAAAATTATAAAACTTATCGATAAATTTTTTCACGATTTTCAGTAGATTTTTTTATATATTTCAATCTAATTTTTCATATGTTAAATTCTTTGATTTTATATAACACTTGACATTTGATATAAAATAGTTTATTGGTATTATAGCACATATAAAGTTACATAAGTACAGTACGGTCAAGAAGTGGCCGCTCTGAAGTTATTTTTTTAAAAACTAAAAATAATCAAAAATAAGAAAAAAAATCTTAAAATCAAATTTGTGCAGCCATCTACAGCTAACTTTAGGGCGGTCACGACTTGTTGACCGTACTGTACCTATACTATTCGATACTTCCCTTATTGGTGTTTTTATTAAATTATATTATAGATTAATTGTCTTTCAATATTCCTACATTTTTATCTTTACACATTTCCCATGTTTTGTAGGGTGACCATAACATAAAATCTATGAAAATTTTCCTCCATTCTCCATTTATATTATTATGATGAAAGAAAAACAACTATTCTCTCCATATCTATCTTTTCTTAATATATGTAGAAAAGAAACTTTGATTATTTTAAAACGAAATTGTATATAACAAGAGCTGACGATATGATGGATGTGTAGTATTTATAATTTGTATCAAGATTCTTGAATGAAAAAAAAAGGGAGAACCAAATTTACTTATCATCAGATTATATCTATTATATTAAATAAACACATTACGATTATTTAAGGCAATCTTGGCGTAGCGGTACAGCATCTGTCTATAAACGCGACGTTTGTGGGTTGGATTGCTGGGTTGGTAAAAAAATGTTTTCTGTTTCATTTCCTCGATCTGATAACAAGACAAAACGTGGTGCTGAACTCAACCACTCAACGCACTGTCTCGAAAATTAGACGGACAGTGAATTAGTGAGTGTCTTAATCCAATCAGTGAGCAGAGAAAACTTACCCTCAGCTTATCCTGCTTTATACGGGATACACTTACATACTATTCCAAGTTAAGAAATTGTTTACAGAAGAGTCTATACAGTGTTCGTCACGCCGCTCTGCCTGAAGGAGTCGATGTATTTCCGTTGCCACTTAGAGGATCGGACCACGAGCTAATGTTCAACGTCACATGGAGACCACCGCACGGTAAGATTAACTAATCTTACTTAGTTTCTATTTTTAATTTGGTCTGGTATCAAGGCAAAAGCACGGTCTTGAATTCCGCCACTCAAACGCAATTTGTCGAAAATTTGGCGAAAAGAACAGAACACATTATCTTAACATTACTTTCCCTCTAAATATCCTGCTAAATGCGGCTGTTCTCGGCGTCGGATTTCGCTTATTAATTCGCAATATCTTAAATTCAGTCGGAAAGCGGAGAACGGAGTGTCGGGACACTAGGTTTTCTTAATCGTGAAGATTAAAAAGTTTTTTGGGGCAAATTTTTTTTTAAGTAAAATTTCTGGAGTAGGCATGAATCATCCGGCACCTCCTTGTTCCTACACCCATGGACACTATTAAATTTTTAATATTTATGTTATTAATTACGGTTATTTTTAGAGGAACTATATGCTTTGTCTAATCAGACTGATAATGCTTTCTATCTCAAGCTTAAGCATTACTCGGTGCTCGCGGGGGGCATATTATTAATTTTAACAATGTTTATATAAATTTTGAGATAGCATTACCTAAAAAATAAGTTTAATTAATAAATTACTCTAACCATGAATGAATCTTATATTCGTTTATTAAATCCATAGTATTATAAATATAAAAAGAGCTGATAAATTATATTATTATCTAATCTATCTATATACAAAATTTTGTCTTAGGTATATTGGTTTTATTTGACCCACTTTCCTACCGTCTAATGTACTTAAAAGTTCTGCACACTTATAAGGATCCGAAGACAATACTATATATGTTTGTTTAAAATGTTAATCTTATCTTACTATTATTATATTATATGTATCTATGTCTTTTAATTTTTTTTCAAAAGCTATTTTCCTTCTATATGGCAGACAAAAATGTGACTAAACAGAGAACACTTGATTTTGAATTAATTATTAATACTTACGCGCCTCCTGGAATCCGACCAGGCGCTCTGACTACTAATCCATACGTTATTATCAAGCTACGTCGAAATTTTCATACACTTGTTGCAGCTTATTTATGTTGTTAGCATCTCTGTATGGAGATTTTTACAAATTTCCGCTACCCAAAGATAAATACTAAGAACAAGCGTTGTAACAAGCATATTTAAAATAATTATTAATAGTTAAATAATAACAACTCAAAGTTAAAATTGAAATTTAACTTTTACAGTAACTTAACTACAGTAACTATAGTTAATCATGTTCTTATAGAAAAATAAGTGGTCTCTATGTATACTTGAAAAATGTTTCACAACAAAAATCAAGAAAATGTTAATTTCAATTATTCACGATAAAATTTACACTAACCTCGGAAAATATAGAGAACCGAAGTATTATTTTATTTACCTTTACGCTGTATCCTGCTTATAGCAGTCTAGTTAGCACTAAACACTACTTTCCCCACTTTCCGGTGAATTTTACAAGGCATTGCGTGTGGAGTGAGAACTCAACGACGCGTTTTTGCCAGAGCTAGTACGCAAAGAATTGAAAATATTAATAAAAAAGCCTCAAACTATTAATAATAAGGTATTAATAATATATAAAAAAACATATAATTTTGGCAATTATACCATCATGATACACAATGATCGTGACTATAAATTACAATTCGTTCCAATTAGACAAAGCAACCTAAACCTACCATTATTTTTACCGTAATATTTCTAAAATGACGAACGTATTAGTTAGTTAGTTTCTGCTAACTTTGCTAAAAACATCAAAAAGGTACGTAAAAATATAATTTGAATATGTTTTGTCCTCAGGACCACATGTTCAGGAATATTCCTTGGAAATCCACAGTCTAACTGACACCATGGATTGTCGATCTAATCTTTGCTATGAGTACAACATTCCAGGGGTAAGTAACTTTGATTTAACCTTTATATAGTAGGAAAGGCAGTGACAACCTAACGTTAAGACAATCTGTTTTCCGCTTTATGGCCAAATTCTAGACATTAAGTATACAGTGGAAGCATTCCACGCAACACTTTGTCATATGTTTCACTAAACATTTGTTTTTATTAGCTTCATGTTTTATCCTGCACATAGCGGGGTAGGCAGAGGGAACCTGAGAACCTAGTGTCAAGACACTCTGTTCCTGTTAAGTTAAGACAGTTCCATGTTCCTAGCCTCCGCCTACAGGCCCATCGTGCTCTTGAGCGAGATCGCCAAGCTCTTCGAGCATGTTGTAGCCAGGCGGCTGCAACACCACCTGGAGGAGACAGGTCCGGACCTCTCGGACCAACAGTATGGCTTCCGTAGGGGGCGTTCGACGGTGGATGCCATACTGGAGGTGAAGTCCCATGCGCAGGATGCGGTGGCCCGGGGCGAAGGAGTTTTGGCGGTGTCCTTGGACATCGCCAACGCCTTCAACTCCCTGCCCTGGCCCTGCATTAAAGAGGCACTCATATATCACCGAGTGCCTCCATACCTGCGCCGCGTCATCGGGGCTTACCTGTCCGGGAGGTCTGTGATCTTTCCGGCTCCAGGAGGAGGATGGCAGGAGTTTGGAGTGTCGGCCGGTGTTCCACAAGGATCGGTGCTGGGTCCGATCCTCTGGAACATCGGGTACGACTGGGTGCTGCGGGGTGGCACCATGGCTGGGATCAAGGTCCTCTGCTACGCCGATGATACGCTGGTCTTGGCGCAGCAGAGGACCTACCGGGAGGCGGCGGTCCTAGCGACGGCCGGGGTGGCTGAGGTCGTCGGCCGCATTAGGCGGCTAGGGCTGGAAGTCGCCCAAAACAAGTCCGAGGCATTATACTTCCATGCTCCTCGAAAGGGCCCACCACCAGATGCCCATATCATCGTCGGTGGCGTCAATATCGACGTCAGCAGGAGCATGAAGTACCTCGGATTTGTTCTGGACGGCAGGTGGAGTTTTCGGGGCCACTTCACATCTTTGGCCCCGAAACTGTTGAAGACGGCGGCGGCCTTGGCGCGCCTTTTGCCCAACGTGGGTGGGCCGAGCGCCTCGAGCCGTCGTCTGTACACCGGAGTGGTCAGGTCGATGGCCCTCTACGGTGCTCCCGTATGGGCGGACGCCCTGGATCGGCACAACGTCGCCCTGCTGCGACGTGCGCAGAGGGTGATGGCCATCCGGGCGATACGGGGGTATCGGACCATCTCCGTTGAGGTGGCATGCGTGCTGGCTGGAGTCATGCCGTGGGACCTAGACGCGCTTTCTCTGGCGTCGGTATATTGCCGGCGTCGGGGCCTAGCGTCTAGGGATCTGGCTAGCCAAACACGCGCCGAGGAGGAGCGGAAGTGTGGGAATCCCGGCTGGCGACACCATCTGCCGGCCGGTTGACGATCGAGGCTGTTCGTCCAGTGTTCCGCCAGTGGTTAGCGCGGCGTCACGGCGTCCTAACCTTCCGCACCACACAGGTGCTCACGGGGCATGGCTGCTTCGGGGGTTACCTGTGTCGGATCGCTGGGAGGGAGCCCGACGCTCGCTGCCACCACTGCGACGACTGCCTCGATGAGACGGCCCAGCACACGTTGGAGGTGTGCTCAGCCTGGGCGTCTCAACGTCGCGCTCTGCGCGACGTCATTGGGGACGATCTTTCCCTGCCGGCCGTGGTCAAGGCCATGGCCGGCAGCGAGACATCGTGGGATGCGGTCTCCTCCTTCTGCGAGGCAGTGGTGCTCGAGAAAGAGGCGGCGGAGCGGGCGAGAGAGGCTTCGGCCGAACTCCCCATCCGCCGCAAGAGACCGGGTCGCCGGAGGGCGGCACACGATCGCCGCCTTCCGCCCTAACGAGCCAGAGGGCGGTCAGCTTGGGGAAGCTGGCCGCCTACTAACCTGGCCCGAGTAGTCGCGCGCAGGTTGCTCCCGCGCGCTACTCCGAGCAGGCCGTCGAGGGTGACCACACACCCCTGACTCCGCGACGTGCCTTGCAGGCTCCCGCCGCCGCGTTTCGCGGACGACTAATGTCCCCGCGTCTCGCGGCCAGTGGCGGTCGAGGAGGAGCACCGTGAGGTTTTAGTGGGTATTCGGACGGCCTACCATCTGCCGGTCCGTGAGCCCCACATAACCCGCTCGAGTCCCCACTCGGGCTGGTATCCGTAAAAGGATTTCCTCACGAAAAAAAAAAAAAAAAAAGTTCCATGTTCCTAATTAAGGCATTGCATGTTGAGTGTCGGAACTCGAGGCCGCGCTTTGCCTCGATACTAGAGCAAAAATAAAATAAAATATTTCATTTTTCTGAATGGAAATTCAACCCACGACCGTCGCGTTTACAGTCACACGCTTTTGCCCTTATGCCATGACGACCTCTTTCATACATTCCTTTGAATATAAAATCTCTTCCTTATATAAACCAGAAAGGAAACCTAAAAACAAACCAGGAAATATACCCATTAAAAATAACAAAAAGGGGAAAAAATATAATAAAATAAAAAGTGAAAAGCGATTTTTGCAAATTTGGTAACAAATCCAAAGGTTTAAATTTCAAAGAAAAATAGAAAATTGCTCAGATTGTAAGAACGGCTTATGTTTGGTCAGAGTTTAGTTATAATGGGCAAACGTAGCCGTCGTAGTGCAAGAGCACAAACCTGAGACTGTAAATGGAACGCTTTTGGGTTTGATTCCTACTGAAATGAATGAAATATTTAATAATTTATAAATAAAAAAGTGATATTTTTTTTAGAGAAATTTAGCTTTCTTACCTAACCAATACGGATCTACAAATGATTTTGCTTTATCGATACAATATAGAAATGTAGATAGGAAAAGAAGTACACTCCTGAACGTCTCTAAAGCTTTTGACAATGTATGACCTACCTCTTGTAGGAAAAAGTTGGAAAAATTAGATATAAGGGGAATTACTCTGGACTCTGGATCTGTCTGACAGAAACTCAATTAGTTAAAATGAATAATACCATTACTGATACAGCCAAGACCAACCTTTTTATAAAGAGTGCTTCAAGGCAGTGTATTGGGACCCACTCTTTTCTCAATTTATATGAATGAACTTTGCAATCTCAAAATAACGACGAACGAATTGTTAAATCGTTTCATATTTAGATGACACTGCACTAATTTTCATAGTAGTTATTAGAATGATATACGTGAATACAGTGAACAAGCCTCAATCTTCAACATGGATAAAACTGTATTCATAAACTTAAAAAATGAAAAAGATTCACCTGTCGAAAATATATATACCTATACGACTATATATATGTATATCTATATACATGTATATATACACATATATATAGTCGTCTAAAACACTCCATCTATAGCCGCCCCCAGTATCAGTATATTGGACCTTAATGTTTCGAGTGGCTGCCAGTATTACGATTATCTGGAAAGCAAGGCCAAATTAGCCTCGAAGAAACTGGGGGAAATCGGAAGAGCGCGACGATCGTTCACGTCAAAACACCGATTGGCAATGTATTCCTTATCCTCAGCCAATCGGTGACACGACAAATGATTTTTTTTAACTAGAACCAAATATGAAAAACAAAACAAAATTCAATAATAAAAAATATATAAATCAAACAATCAAAAGGAAATAAAAAAAACATTAAAATAAATTAATATTCCCAGGTTCATGTGTATGTAATAATATTCCCAGGTGTATGGCCTCATGTGTATGTACTGTTCTCTTCTCTGGGCTGGTGCACTCCAGTATCAGCTTGAACCATTTGATCTCATGCAACGTAGAGCCGTTCGAATCATTGGGAACCCAATGATTTAGGAAAGGTTGAACACTTTGCATTTGCGTAGAGACGTTTTCTCGCAGTGCGTTTTTTACCGCATTTATCATGGATAGTGTTCTGGGGAACTGTTTGAATTATTACCTGCCGCTGAATTTTCAAAGCGCACACTACGTCACGTATTAAGTATTCCACAGTTGCATTAAATATATGCAAAAGCGCGTGTATCTCCACTTTAAAGGCCGGCAATGATCACTTACCATCAGGTGACCCGTATGCCTGTTTCCCTTGTCTTTTCCATTAAAAAGGTAAATGTTAGCTTTAACATTACGTTAACTATATTTACCCTATTTGCGGAATACAGCGTGAAGCCACTAGAAATAATAATAATGATTCTCCCGAGTAAGAAGAGAAACCACAACCGTCTCGTTTATAGTCAGACGGTTGCCTCATTGAATTTCGAGAATCGCGTAGACATTCCAAATCAATCTTTCCAAAGATTGATACTTTCAAAGGGCTAAAATGTTTCCGGGCCGGTTTTTTTTAACTACAGTTTTGTAAATCTCTTTAAAAAAATGAACGTAGAAGCCTTGTAATAGTTAAGTAAAATCACTTTCAGTAATCATATAACAAAAATTAGAGACTTCCCGGGAATTCAATCCCTTTTCTACATGATACAATTTTCCATTACAATTTAAGGCTTGAAAGTAACAAGATTTGTCATTGTTGAGAAAAGAAATGAAAACTAAAGCAGGTTATTAAGACAGTTAATTTCGCACAATTTTTATTCTTATCCGTTGTACAAAGGCAATTTAATAATAGCTATTAAAGTCTCAATGGGCACTTGGAATAATAAATGAGGAAAGCTAGTGGATCCTGGATGATAAATAAAATATATATTTATACAGGGATTTAGGAGGTCAATGTAGCAAAATGTACCAATGGCATTGTGATAGATCTGATAGCAAGACACGAAGGTCGTAGATTTGGTTTTGACTTAGGGAATTAGTATTATTTAAGTTGTTTCTATAGTCCCGTCTTTTAACAAAAACGAGCGGCGTTGGGTGTCGCCATTCAAAACACGATATCCCAAAATTAGTAGAATGGACTGCTTGAGCACTTTCTGTTTCTGGTTGCCTTTGCCTGTATTTACTTACTCGTGTTCATTTTTCTAATGTTCAGACCTCCTCCGAATTTCGAATCTAATGACATCTCTTCTCAGCTTTTTGCTCAATTAGAGACTATGTAACATGTTTTAGGAATCACTGTGGAGTGTCATTCCTCCGCGAGCAAGTCCAGTACAAGAAGGCTGTGCAGTGAGACCTGGATGCACTTACAAAGTGAAGCTTATCGCCCATCCATGGGATGGGCACACCGCAGCTTCTATTAACGTCAAGCTTGATGGTATGTATACCAAAATATCTCCTTTATTTCTTATTATTTTTTTTTTGTTTTTATAAGCATTTTACGCATTTATATTTATTTTTAGTACAAGAGTTTTGATGGCACCAGTATTCGTAGGTCCACATTAACCCGTGGCTAACCTACTATCCGTGTGCTCGAGACACTATAGGGAGGGATCCCTTATTATATTTTTTTAATCAAAGAAGTTTGAAGATTAAATTAATTATCTAATCACCAATCAAAAAATTTCACCCACTTCCGCAATACTTATAGGGTGATACTTTCATCACACCCTATAAGTATTGCGGATTTATCTTCATGATTCTTTAATTTGCTCGCCTCATATCTACGCACAGCCGTATCATTTTCATCTTTTAGTATATTCACTATATATGAAATTCATCGAGAGGGTCCGTGAACCGTGTCGTATGTATACATCGTATCTATACATATAATAAAACAGTAAAAACATGTTGTCTGTACATTTAGTATTTTTGACTAAAATGAATATAGAGGACACTTAAAAATAAAAATATAAAGCAATTTTTTTTTTGTCTATCTGTCTGTATGACCACGCTTATCTTCGAAAGTATTGAACGTACTGAAAGTAGTTTGCGGGCGAAGCCGCGAGTGGGCCGCTTGTTATGTATAAGATTTTTTGCTTGATCTCTTAATTATTTAAATTAAATTAGTACATTTTCCTGTAAATTTTACCAAGTGATATTAATAATTATGCTTAATTTATGTAGATATAACCCGAATCATTAAAGAAATTTATTTCACTCGGTGGATTCAATTCAACTTACATCAAATGGTAGCTAAGACGTTGTCATTCATATCAAAAACTTGAATGACGACGATGTTGAATAAATGTCGCCGTAAACACTCTGTTTACGGTTAAGACTCTCTCCCCTCTTTCTGCTGAATTTTTGAGGCATTACGTGTTGAGTGGCGGAACTCAACGCCACGCTTTGTCTAGTTACCAGAGACTAAACCACAACGGTATCAAAAGTAAGTAGCCACTATATGTAATTATTTTAAATGTAATTATGTTTTTGTATATTTATACAAAGACGTAAAAATATTTGAAAATATATACTTGTTATTTCGATGGTGAAAATCCTAGTAACAAATACAGTTTACGTCTTGGATAAGACGCTTATATAGTACCAGTAATTTCTGAATTGACGTCAGTGACGTAAATACTGCTGTAAATTTTTGTTGGTACTTTGTACTTACAAATATAGTTTTTCTTTTTACTGAGGTCACTGAACATTCTATATTAATACACTTTAGATTTTATATTTATAAATTAAAAATAGGCACACATACACATAAATTCAAAAACATTTCATTACATTCTCTTTACGACAGCTTTTACCCCACAATATACCTAGTTTATTTAAAGACTGTTTATAAACGTGTTACGTACTCCAAACATGAATTTAACTCTATATAAAATAAAAAGAGGCCGTTGTGGCATAGTGCATAACTATAAACACGACGTTTGTGAGTTGTGACTTCGATTCCATCAATTGGAATGGACGAATTTGATTTCCTCGGCTGAGTTCATTCAATTTGTTCGCAATGTATCGAAAAATGGGTGGAAAGTAGTGATCATTTCCTATTATTTTAAGTTCATTTTCAGCTTCATGCTATATCCCGCATTTAGCAGGCTTGGCAAAGAGAACCTAAGGTTAAGACGCTCCGCTATCCATTTTCCGCCGAATTTTCGAGATGTTGTTCGACGTATCTGAACTCTGCGCTTTGCCTTGTTACCAGAGCGAAGAAGTAAAAATATTAATAATTAATAATTCATGAACCCGAGTGGGAATCGAACCCATAACCGTTGCGTTTACAGACACACGCTTGGAGCACTGCGCCACGACTGCCCATTTTTAGGTTATTGCTTAGATTTTATGTGTGGTATGATTACCAAGCCAAAGAAAGCGAAAAGACACAAAAGTTTATCGTGGTGCGGTGGGATAAAGTTTGTCTGTAAACGCAATGATTGTGGGTTTTTTGTATTTTGTTTATATAAAACTAGATACTTAAAGTGTTGTAATAAGTGAGTTTAGTCTATTTTAAGAGCCAAATGCTTACCATGTATCGACGGAACGACAAAATTGATTTACGCAATTGATGATTCACATAGCTTTATGCTTTACGGTCCCAAGATAATCGTTTTCGCATTATTTCACTCGATTCTTTTTATTCGATGGAAAAATAGATTTTCACATTATGTTCCATTTTAAGATCAATATTTAAAGCTTTTTACGCATTTCCTGTATTTAGTTAAACAGCATTTTTTTAAGACATTGCGAGTTGAGTGCCGACATTTAAAGTCATTTTTTTTTTACTTCACGCTTTATCCCTAGCTTGGTAGCTAGAGGGAACGGAGCGCCTCCACCAATCTCGGACTGCTTCTCTTTCTTCATAAAACATTTTTCCATTCCTATGTCTCTCATTCCTCTAACGTTCCCACCTGAGCACCTCATTCTTTCTCTTATGTATTTTTATATTCGGTCAGCTAAACAAAAAAATATAATAAACAAAATCTATTGCTAATATATAATTAATTCAATGAAAAGTTTTCTTCCAGAATGTGTAGCGGGAGTATGTTCCTGTGCTCACGGGCCGCGACTCCCCGTCCCCATTGTGACAGCTCGCCCCATTTCTATATATGGAGAGCTGTTTGCAAATATAACATGGACGTTGCCCCCACCGAAAGAACCTTTGAGAATACCGCCGAGATTGAAGAAAAAGTTTTATTTTGTCAGGTAATATTACTATGAAATATGGATATACATATGACTCGTGTCATCTTGTTGTGTTGAGTTATGGAATAAGCAATAGCTATTTCCTTTTTCTGATAAGTTAAAAAAGAGCACTGCGGCGCTTAATTACGCCGTTTTAACTACCCTACAAGTGATATGAAAGTATATAATAATTTAATGAAGTAAGTCTATACCTCGTACTAAATTTAAATCCACAACTATCGTGTTTAGCCCTCTACTATTGTATCATACTCTAAATATATATAACTACAACTTCACGCTGTATTCCGCACACAGCAGGGTAAGCAGAGGGAACCTAGTGTTAAGACACTCTGTTCCCCACTTTCTGCCGAATTCTGGAGGCATTGCGTATTGAGTGACAGAACTCAACGCCGCGCTTCACCTCGACACCAGAACGAAGAAATGGTAATATAAATTTAAGTAAATATTTCATCTCCTCGAGTGGGGATCGAACCCACAACCAGTCGGTTTTACTGTCACACCTCGGGCGCCACGACTGGCCTCAAACTTATATGATTAAAGAAACCGTAATATATATTCGAGCACACTAAACGAATCTGCTTAAGATATCTTTATCTAAATCGCTTAGTTATAATTATAAAATTACAACTTTCAAATTCTACAATTTTGGTAACCTCATGGAAAATGTATGTATATATAGATACTTAAAATAACTTCAAAATATCATCTAAGGCATATACAATATAATTATTAAAGTGCTAAAGAATATTTGGAGGCAATTGAGAAAATTGTAATTTGATACGAATAAACATGGCCTCTTAATTAGCAAATTAATCATTGTTTCTTGGATCCCTATTAGTGAGAAGATACTCTAATATGTGTCTTGTAATTACGTTAAGTAATATTCATATATGGCTTCATAGCCATTTTGTGAATATATTTTTAAGAAATATAATTATTAATTACTGAATGGTTATAAAGCCGTCGTGGCACAGCAGTACAAGTTCGGTTGTGGGTTCGATTCTCACTCGGAAGGATAAAACGGTCAAGCGCTTGCCAGACTCGCCACTGAGGCATCCGTACCAATTTCACGATTGTAGGTCAACGGTATAAACAATTTGTTGTCCGTCTGTCTGTCTGCCTATATCCTAATCTGTGCCTTTATCTCAGGAACGCTTGGAGAGATTGAGTTGAAATTCAAACCATATACTCAGATCTACAGTCTCATAATTTCCTGAAAAAAAACGTATTTCCACATTTACTTACAAAAAAGATATGGCCGTTGTATATCACAAAAAACGCATACTACGACACAATAAACGGAAAACATATACTACAATATACATTTATTGTTAAATCCAAAAAAATAAAAGTCTTAAAAACAGTACAAAATTTGGTATTAAAGTCGCTGATTCAAGTGACGTGTCAGAGGAAAGGGCTCTAAGCGAAGCTTTAATTTCAGAAAACGTTTTAAACTTCCAATTTTAGTATGGAACCCTCGGAGGGCGAGCCCGACTCGCGCTTGTCCAGTTTTTTTTCTTTAGTAATTCTACAAACATGATTTCTAAAAAGAAACTTTCAATTACAAATATAAAACCTTGGATTTCACCAAAAAATTTATATCAGATTTTTAAATGATTACATTAATTATCAATAACACAAAGTGAATAAAAACAACAACAAAAGTATTTTTTTATCCAAAACGGCCCATTTTTTTGCTCCATATAACGTATTCCACCCGCATATCCGGAATATCATCAGAAAAATTCAATTTTCGCACATGATTTTAGCGTTCTTTGAGCGCAAGTGCCGCATGACTAGGTTTATAGTATAGGGGGAATAAGCAGCGTTATAACGTGAAATGCTTTTCTGTGTTCCCTTGTTCATATTGTTACGGCTCGGTGACGTCAGCACACGCGAATCCTATTAGATTTTTAACAAATAAAAAAAAATCAGCTTCACGCTGTATCCCGCACACAGCAGGGTAGGCAGAGAGAATCTAGTCTTAAGATACATCGTTCCCCACTTTCCGCCGGATTCTAGAGGCATTGCGTGTTGAGTGGCGGAACTCAACGCCGATATAACAAATATTATGTAAATTTTGTATGAGTTGGGTGTAGTAGTCGATGGTTTATCGTTGTATTGAAATGAAAAGAAAGTTACTACTTTTTATTTTGTTTTTCTTTCTTTTTCCTTTTTTAATTAATTATAATAATAATAATAATGCTTTCTCTGTATACATAGGCTGATTTTACTATATTTGTATTTGGTTTAAAAAAAAAGCAACGGTCAACGGGAAATGCTGACGACGTAAAGGCCCCACCCAGACTTGTGGAGAAATTAAATATTTTCATTTCTTAGCTCTGATAAAAAGACAAAACGCGCCTTTGAATTTCACCACCCAACACAAAGCCTCGAAAATGGGCCCTATACATATAAAAAAAAATTAAAAAAAAAATTAAATTAAACTATTTTAACCGGATTAATCGCGTATATTTTGTACTTTTATACATTTTTGGAAACCCGACGTTTCGAACACTTTGCAGTAGTCCGTGGTCACGGGTAGACTGAGGTGGCATTCGTCTGTCAGTTGACATAATTATTATATCAAACTACCGCCAACGATTTCTTAATTGCCTCGCGCACTGCCCTGGATTCCTGCAGAATGAGCTGATAGTATCTTGCCCTCTGGTATGGTGGGTTTGAGACTCCAATGATTTTATGAGTGGGTCCCAGCTGGTAGAAAGCTTCCAGCCATCTTCTCTATTGAAATTAGGATGTTTTTGTATTTCAATAGCCTCGCGGATCATTCTAGGAATGTATCTGTTTTCCTTAGCGAGGATTTGGGGTTTATCAAACCTAATGTAGTGGCTGGGTTTATCCACAGTATGCTCACACACAGCTGACTTCGATACATGCCCATTCTTGATATCAGAGATGTGTTCCTTCACCCTAACACCGATGCTTCTCTTTGTTTGACCGATGTATGATAATTATGTCAACTAACAGACGAATGCCACCTCAGTCTACCCGTGACCACGGACTACTGCAAAGTGTTCGAAACGTCGGGTTTCCAAAAATGTATAAAAGTACAAAATATACGCGATTAATCCGGTTAAAATAGTTTCATTTAAAATGTGTAATAATCGTGAAAATCAAAGAACTTATTAATAAAAAAAAATCCTTTCAGCCTAGGTAAACAGATGGTCTCTGACGCTCATCCAGCTCCGTGGTACGCCCATACCATATCACGAAAAGTGGATGCTTTCGGCTTCGTGGTCGTACCCGACGAGGAGCACTGGCAGCTACTGCCTGTTACAGAACGACGGGATAAGAGTAATAAGAGCCTTACAAACCTTGTTCTCGACGTGAAGTTGCTGGCGAGAGTCAGTTTAGTGGATGAACGTGGCTGTGTAGGACCAGCTGGGAATGCAACTGCATATGGTGCGTATTTTATTTTATTTAATAATTTCTTGTTATAATCAATAGTCCTTAAAAAGCTTTTATATATAAAAAAAAATATTATTGGACACCACTAAAACTTGGGATATTGTAAAAGTTTTATTACATTATTTGTAGGTAAATATTATCTAATCACTGAGTGGAATCTCTTTTGATGGCATTCTTTTATGAAATAATTCTATTTTAAAGTATTTTCACTCTTGAATAATTTAACTAAAAAGTACATTTTAACCTTTCTTCAAAGTTTATAATTTGAAAAACAACAGTCCATCATAGTGCAGAGACACAGTGTCTGATTGAGAGCACGATGATGTGGCATCGATTCCTACTCGAGCGCGGTGTTGAGTTCCGCTGCGGGTGCGTGGATAACGGAGTGTCTTAATACTAGGTTCCCTCTGTATGTGAGGTATAGCGTGTAAAATATACAAAGAGTATTCTTTTTTTTTCAGATCCAGCAGAGGTTGCTAGATCAACACTCAATACTTGGGTAAGTTTCTTTTAGTTATATTATTTAATTTAAATATTAAATTTTGTGCTCCTAAATTTTGAAAACTTATATATTAATACGTTAATCAAAAATCTTGTACCCATATTTACCAAAACTATGCGCGCAGTTAAAGTATTATTTTTTAGTAATATATCTACTAGAAATAATTTAAATTAAAATAAAAAATATATATTATTGGGTCTCACGCTATACTCCACACTTAGCAGGGTAGGTAGAGTTAAAACACTCCACTCCCCACCTTCCGCCGAATTTTAGAAGCATTGCGTGTAGAATGGCGAAACTTAACATCGCGCTTTGCTCTGCAGCAAAGTTAAGAAATTAAATGATAAATGGGGAATATGTCACACTTGCACCCCTGCGCCACGACTAGCGTCTAATAATGATTTTTAAAGAATAATTTATCTGTATTCGTATAACAGGCACTGTGGGCTGCACTCGGTGGTGCATGCGTGGTGGCCATGGTCGTTATACTCGGCATCAGCGCTCGTTTAGTGAAACGTATATTAAATAAATTCCGGCCAGCTTCCATTTCTGCACCACTGCAGCCGATGGCCCACCGACCGTTGTGGTTCCCGCTTGGCACGTGAGTACGTAGTTGTAAGTTAGGACGGAGCATGCAAATTGTCTGATTTGTTTCAAGTTTGCTTGATCTCAGGAACTACTGGTTCGATTTGTAAAAATATTTTTGTTCTCATTTTCATTTATTGAAAAAGGCTATAGATACATCACGTCAGTCGTCTCGATGTAACCAAAGAGAATGTGGTCACTTCTGGCACTAAGAATTTTGTCTTGTGTCATACATAACTTAGTTATTTTCATTTATTTTGAGGTTGCAAAATTTGTATGTCTATATGATCTATAATAGGCATGATGATATCTAGTAAAAATCACTAAAAGTATGAATACAATTAATAGATTACACAACGCCCACTAATTTTTTTATTATTTATATCATTAATTATTATTTAGAAAAAATAAAATAAAAATAATAAATAAATCAGCTTTACACTGTATCCCGCAACGCTGCCGAATTCTGGTGGCATTGCGTGTTGAGTGGCAGAACTCAACGCCGCGCTTAACCTCGACGCCAGAGCAAAAAAATGGAAATATACATTTAAGTAAACATTTCATCTTCTCGAGTGGGGATCGAACCCACAACCAGTCGGTTTGACAGTCACACCTCGTGCCGCTGCACCACGACTGGCCTCAAATTTAGAAAAAATATAACTATAAAATACGGCGACAAACTGCCATGATATGTCGATCGCCAGTCAGAGCGATTTCCGTCGCGCCTTGGTAAACAAAATCGACATATTGTATGGTATTGACTAATTACTCAGACTTGACGTCACAAGCGACACTATGACACTTGGACGCGTTTTTGTGCGATTTTTACACTTATAAGCTAAAGTTAATTTTTTTAATACTAAGTCTTTCACCATCTATTCCTCTCACAGAAACAAGTATAGATTTCTTAATCAGAGGACTAAGAAAATGTTGAATATATATATAAATTTAAAAGTGATTTTTAGTAAACAAAAGTATATACTCTCTCTTTCAGATAATAAGCAGGTAATTGCTTAGTTTTATATTTTTTTTACTAAGATTTTGTTATGGTGACTAGATTTACATATTTATAATACTTTAAAATAATTGTAAATATACAAACCATAATAAAATGTAATCTACAGGATTGTTAAAAGAAAATCAAATGAAATCAGCTTCACGCTGTATCCCGCCCACAGCAGGATAAAGAGAGGGAACCTAGTGTTAATACACTCCGATCCCCAATTTCCGCCAAATTCTGGAGGCATTGCGTGTTGAATGGCGGAACTCAACGCCGTGCTTAGCCTCGGCAACAGGACGGCGAAATGAAAATATATATTTAAATAAATATTTTATTTTCTCGAGTGGAAATCGAACCTACAACCAGTCGCGTGTACAAGCACACTTTGTGCCCCTGTGCCACCACTGGCCTCAGTTTTGTTTAACAAACTAAAACTGTTAAGATGTTCCAGAACGAAATTACTTTTATTCCATATCGGACAAGCGCGAGTCGGACTTGCCCACCGAGGGTTCCGTACAAAAATTAGAGATCTCAAGATTCTTCTGAAATTCAAGCATGGTTTAGCCAGAGGCCTTATTATCTGATACCTCACTTGAAGTAGCGGCTTTATTACCGAATTTTGCCCCTCTTTTAAAGCTATTATTTTTTAGGATTTTACCACAAAAGTATTGTTTTCAGAACTTCTTTTACTGAACTAGTACTACGTGTAGATGTTAGCTGCCAAATTTCATAATTCTAGGTCAACTGGCTCTATTGATTTTGATACCCTTCATAGTAAATACGCGTTTTTTGCGATATAAACGGCCATGTTTTTTAAGTAAATAGAATTGTTTTAGGAAATCAAGGGACCGTAAGTCTGTGTATATGATTTGAATTTACCCAAATCTACGATCTCTTGACACACAGACAGACAAACGGACGGACAACAAAGTGATCTTATGAGGCTTCCTTTTTTCCTTAAAAGGTACCCTTTTAACCCTAAAAATGGTCCAGTTGTTAAAAATGAATATATTCATAACAAAATAAAATTTATTGGTCGACCACTTGTCCCTGAATAACAAATGTAGGTATATTTTAAGGGAACTTTCAGAATTATCCATAATATATTTCGATACCGATATATTAGACAAGCAATTGTTAGCCACAACTTTGTATACGTTGCACTTTATAAAGTAAAACGTAAAATTCCCTTTTTTCACTTTCCCGTAGAAATTTTGCTTAATGCGCTAACTGTCTAATGAAATTTATTCATTTCATTTCATTTTCGTCACACGTACCATACGTGTGACCAACAATCAAAGTTTTGAACAGGTTCGTGTCGGAACGCATTTCCCTGCGTTTAAGAATATACGAAGAGAACTTAGTGTCAAGAAACTCTGTTCTCTACTTTCCGCCTAATTTTCGTGGCAATGCGAGTTGATTGTCGAAACTCAACGTTGCGCCTAACGTTATTACTAAAGCGTAAAAATTTAAGTAATGAATCCGTCGTAATAGAATCGAACCGACAACCGTGGCGTTTGCAGTGAGACGCTCTACCGCTGCGCCACTACAGCCTCAAATACAATATTTTATAATATTTAAAAAAAGATTTTCATACTCATAATTTTTCATATTAATAATTATATGGTGTTCTATCTCGCCTTCAGAAGTGTTCTATATAAACACAGCATTATTTACTGAATAATACTATACCTCTATAACTAAAACGGAAATCACAATTTCAAGCGGAAATGAGATATAGATATAAAGATTTTTTTTATTATGAAATGAATAGTAGGAATGTAACTGAGGAATGAAATATTTAATATTTTTATTTCCTCGTTCTGGGAACGAGGCAAAGCGTGGCGTTGAGATTTGCCAATCAACGAAGGAAACGAAAGTGTCTTGACATTAGGTTCGCAGGTTCCTTCTGCCTACATTACTATATGCGGAATACAACGTTAAGCTAAAAAAATTAATAGTAAGGTACGCAGTATTATATTATATTCTTTTTTTTTTAATATGAATAAATACCTACATATATATTTTTCTATACTTATCTATACTATTAGGTTTTGTATTCAAATTTCTTTATACATATATTATATTTTGCCATAGGTTTTCAAGAAAAAGGGGAAAAAATATAATACTCGAAAGTACTTAGTTTCATTAAATGGAATTTTGTGTACTAGAATTTTTTGTAAAAATATGATCACTTAACTCTTAAAGCAAGCGAACATATTTTTACAAAAAATCGCGGAGTAGCTCGTTTGCCTCTCTTATTTAAACAGGCGCTCGATCATTTCAGTATAAATCATCCATTTTACTATTTTTCTAATAGTATGATATCTCTTTGTAATTAATTATTATTTAATTGTACTAGCTAACAAAATTGAAAGAAATTGGGTGTTGAATAGTGCAGTTTTTTGACTTTTAGGTAAAAGATTGCAATTAAAAAGATCAACGATTGAGTTTCTTCCTCTACTTTTAGTAGAGTCGACAGGTAGTTACTTTATCTTCATTTAAAGATACAAAAATGTTTAAATTTCTATTTCAAAACAGAATAATTCAAAGAAAATATTTCGAATGAGAAGCCCAAAAAAAAATCTCAAAAAAATCTAATTATCTAATAAACAGAACAACATTTTTACATACTCATATTACCTATGTAGGTACAACGTAAGTAGGTTTAATACTGAATTTGTCTTGAAATTTAATATATCAAATGCCTCACAATTTCAATGAACACAACGCCCTTCATACTTTGACATAGTAATATGAGCGTGAATTGATTGCTTACACAAAAATATATATATATATTGTTAGCGTACTCGTGTAAAAGAGGGTAGATTTAGGTGGAAAATATCTATAAAAGCAGTGGAATTGTGTCAATCGGGGGCTATTGCTTGTCGGCAACGGCCCCTATTGGAAGGAAACTAGTGTGAAGTATTGTTATAAGGTGATACATATCACTTATTGCAATTACGTAGTATCCCTTTCTAAATAGTTTAGAAATATATGGACGATGTGTGTTTTTATCGTGTTTTTATAAAAACTATAACCGCTTCCGATTTCTAACAATATAATTAACAAAATATAAGGTCGGGGCAAAAATATTTTCTTATTGTTCATACAAAGCAAAATATTTTTTTTAGGTATAATTTTTTATTTATTTATAACATGTATGTGCCGTTTTGATCGATGACTTGTTGCCATTATATGTGTGTGTGTGTGTGTATAGTGCCATGATCCTATTCCTGTAGAAATTCTGAGATTTTTGATTTAAGAATCTGATAGGTAGGGTTCACAGTGTCCTTTCGAGGTTAGTTTTATGCTATTTATATTTTAAATATTTTTAAAGTGTTAATTCACACTTAGGAAAGAAAAATACTTATTTAGAAAACGTATAAAAATAGCTTTATGCTTCCTAAAGAGTTCTGCAATGACCGAAACGTCATGGTGGAGCTCTACGCCCTAAGTTTTATTTGCGGCGTTCGTCGCATTTTAACCTTTTTTGTAATAAAACTTTAAAGTGTACTTAATTTCTTCGTCACATATATTCATTTTGCTTGCTTGAAGAACAATTGGAAAATGACGAGAACAAGTTTTCTTTATTTATTTATTGCATCTTCAGAATGTCTACCATTTAATGGCATTAAAACCAACCAATTACACTCAGTACAGCCAAAGAGGTTTGATTACTAATAATACATTCATACAAACCCATGTAAAATTGTAAAGCACGCATTCATCTGATCGTTGTGATTTTCTTTTTAAATTGAGCGGAGAGTGGGAAATGGAATGTTTTAACACTAACTAGTATATCCTATTAAGCGGGAGAAAACGAATGAACGAGATGAGAACTAAATGATTTGTCAAACACTTGGCTCAATTTCTTCATTTGTTTGGTCCAATTCTACACAGAAAATATGAAAAAAGAGATGTTTATGTAATATTTTATATAAAATTATAGTACCATTTAAGTAGATATATTAAAGAAAACAAATAAAAACTAAAAACTATTAATTAAACTTAAACTAAACTGTTTATAGAATGGGCCTAAACAATCTTATGGAAATATTTGTTCTAAAATCCTTTCACAATTTGCTTATTAAACATCATAACGTCAAATATCCTCTCCAAATTGACATTCGAGAATCAAGAGGTCCTATTTACTACCTAAAACCAATTTGTGCCCAATGGCCTTAGAAATGTTGACGTTTCGTGGTATTTCAAAGAGGGACTGTAAATTCAGTTAAACAGAGTTAACGCAATTAATACGCTGAGAGAGCTAAGTTAAGAACTATACTAGTCGTGTTCTGTGACTTTTAGTGATGTTTAAATTAATATATATTTTAATTAATTTAATAATTTTCTAAACGATCTATCTATCATAGGTACGTGCTTACTGTTTACTTTTCGTGTTTAATTTCCATATATTACAGGCATGTTAAGTTCAGAGAAAATATTAATTAAAAGTAAAAAAATGTCATTACATTTAATTCGAGACATTGCATTGACTGACGGAAAGCACACTGCGCTCTGTCAAGCGAAAATTGAATAATAAAAATAATTAATTATACAACAAGTAAGCATCGAACTCATAACCACCATGCTTACAGCCTGATGCCGTTATTTGATTTTAATGCACTCATCTACTTAATGATGATCACTTCATTAGAAACTTAATATTTCTTTACTTTACGCTTTACGCACGCAGCAGGGTAGGCAGAGGGAACCTAGTGTTAAGACACTCCGTTCCCCACTTTCTGCCGAATTCTGGAGGCATTGCGTGTTGAGTAGCAGAACTCAACGCCGCTCTTAGCCTCGACACCAGAGCGAAGAAATAGAAATATAAATTTAGGTAAATATTTCATCTCCTCAAGTGGGGATCGAACCCACAACCGGCCTCTTCCTTTTTTTTTTAATTTTACTTTTGATTTAAATCTCGTTTTCTATAACATATGTGAATTCCCACGTAAATACCTTTGCTGTGATAATTGTACTATGGGAAGTAAAGTATTGCGTGTAATAAATATTTAATAAATCGTTATAATTAGCTGATTTATGTTTTCCGCGATAACTTGCCGTAATAAATCCATAAACGTTAGTTACCTATTTAGATGGGATAATGTAGAAAAAGGTCTAAGCTATATAACTTATTGAAACATACGTTTAACATTTTTTTTATTCAGGATAAACACGACACTCCACTCTCCATTTTTTATTCATTTTGCGGATAATTTACGGTCGAAATTCTAAAATATATAAAACTAAATATATACGATGAATGCAGTTTAAGAATTTCGCTTAAAATTACGACGATTACCTGCGCTATATTATGCCATCAAATATTCTCATTTGCAGAAATTAAGGCCACTTACTACTGCTACTCTAGACTTTGCCTACCTACACTGCTATGCGAGATAAAGCGTGATAGCTTCACGCTTTTTCCCGCAAACAAAACCAAAGAACCCATCATCACTCACACAAAGTTCATCTGTAACGGCATCATTATTAAAAATAAAAACTAGTACATTAATTATTTTAAATCTTATCACTTATGTATAATCATTACATAACCTGATAGTATCGTGATGGATCGGCAGCGGAAATCAGTCCATTGTATTCAGTTCGACTCCCGACGTCGTTGAAGCTCATTTATAAGCACTTTCACTAAATCTTTCTCATTCACTGTTTGTTTTTTACATTGCTATGAGAATTGTTCCTAATTTTTGATGATACTTGTGAGAGGTGTGTTCAAATATTAGAGATTTTAGCGTTTTTTGCTCTTTTGAAAAGTCATCGTGGCAAAGTGAGACAGAGTTGGACTTGATAGTGAAATATGATGGTTGTGGGTTCAATCTGCACTCCGTAGGTTGATTATTTAATATAACCATTTTCCTAATAATATCTATTAAACAATTTTCATTACCCCGCTCTAGTAGATAAAGCATTGAGCGGAAAATCGGGAACGGACTGTCTTAATACTAGATTCCCTCGCTCTACTCTGCCAAAATCAAGTTAAATATTCAGGTTCTTAGGGGACAAAAAAAGTCAAAATTCTAAGTCAACGAAGTCAAATGATAGGTACTCTATTTATCTCATAATCAAATCATTAGAAAACACACAAACAAACTTATAAATGTAGTTCATTTCATACAAAATGAGTACATACGCTCGCAAGCTTAAGATTGTAAATTTTTGTTACTTGTTGACTTCCCATCGACCTACAATCCTGAAATTGGTAGGGAACCCTCAGTAGGGGAATTTATCCTCTATTGACCGGTTTCTTTTTATATTGTGTAAGTTATTCAAATGAAGTGGAAATGAACGTGAATAACGTTAATAATAACCGAAATATTTAATATTGTTACACTTTACCTAGTAAATGTCTAACTTAAAACGTGACATATCATCATTGACAAAAGCGTGCGAGCATGATATTAAGAAACTCATATCTATATATATAAAAGGACTTGTACTGACTGACTGAGGTAAGACGCACGCAGAGCCGTAACCGCTGATGGTAGAAACGTGAAACTTGGGCAGATGCTTATTTTCATATTCTGGACATCCACTAAGAAGGGAATTTCAAAAATTTTAACCCTAAAGGCATGAAATAGGGGTTGAAAGTTTGTATGGAAAAAAATTTTAATCTGCACCGATTTTTATGAAATTTGAAATTCAGACTCTTAAAAATATTTCATTGAACACGTGTTTCATGATTTTTAAGAATTCACCCCCTAAGAGTTCAAATAAGAGGTTGAAAGTTTATATGGAAAAAACTTTAAATTGCCACCGATTTTTATAAAAATTCAAATTCAGACTGTTAAAAATATTTTATTGAACGTGGTTTTTTTAGAATTCACTTCTAATAAGCGGGCGAAGCCGCGCGCGCCCTCTAGTCTTCATATAAATGTTATAATAATCGAAACGTAAATTTAATTGAAGACGAGATGGTTGTACGTTCTTTTCCCACTCAGGGTAATTTTTTTTAGGGCTTTTTCTCTAAGTCTAGTATGTATATATTACAATTCAGCGTTATAAAATAAATCTTTACATTATATATTATAAATATTTTTATTTACTTAATATTTAAACCTACTATTTATTCTTTAACAAGAAGACCGATCTAGAAATTCTATTACTATTAAAAACTTTTACAATTATAATAATTTAAAAAAAAAAAAAAAAAAATTAGCTTCACGCTGTATCCCGCACACAGCAGGGTAGGCAGAGGGAACCTAGTGTAACACACTCCGTTCCCCACTTTCTGCCGAATTCTGGAGGCATTGCGTGTTGAGGGGCAGAACTCAACGCCGCGCTTAACCTCGACACCAGAGCGAAGAAATGGAAATATAAATTTAAGTAAATATTTCATCTCCTCGAGTGGGAATCGAACCCAGAACCAGTCGGTTTTGCAGTCACACCTCGTGCCGCTGCGCCACGACCGGCCTCATATAATAATTTAATATAGTCTAAATGAGCTCAACAAAATAAAAAAAAACTTTTATGAACTTTCCAATCACCTTATTAAAATAAAGCCGTATCCTAATCATGTTTACGATATTGGTACTTCAACATAGACTGTTTAATTATAATTTTGTTTCATTCTCGGTAAGAGAGGTAGGGGGAGACCTCGGTTGACCTTCGAAAACACAGTATAAAAGATACTGGAGAAATATCACGTAAAAAGCATGAGGACCCACCGAAGGGCATGTATGAAGACGTTGATGACAATGGACGAGGCGAAAAAGATATGCAGGAACCGTAGCGTTTGGCGCTCCGTTCTCTCTGACTACCCCGCTAGGGATAAAGCGTAAAATTATATTAGATTAGATTGTTAATTCTCTATAACTATTATAAGAAAGACATCTCTCTTTGCTATTTATATATAATAAGTATTGAATTGAGTAAAATAGTGTACGATGTATGTACCTAGATTTTTGTGGTGCCCATGTATATTAAAAGTGTTTTTATTAGCATATTAAATAGTAATCTGCAAATGAATTAATAAATTATTTAATATTACAAAAAATAGATCGTTTACGCAATCGTGGCGTAGCGGCATAGCGCCTACACGCAACGGCCGTGTGATCCATACCCACTCGGGGGAATGATTCATCTTCATTTTATTATAAGACAAACCACGCCGTTGAGTTCCGCGACTCAATACTCTAATATCTCGAAAACACTAGGTTTTTCCTCGTACACCTGACTTTCTATAGCTAAGATATTTATATAATTTTTTGTACAGTTATAATACAATAAAGTAAGTAAATCTAATAAACTAACAAGTTTCAACACAATCAAAAGCCTTGCAATTTATAAAAAAAATACAAATTGACATTATATATGTGAATTTATATTTCTAATAAACGTGAACGTAAAAATATATAACCATAATGACGCAAGCCTCGTTAAAGACTAGAACCATTAATAGAGCAATCACAAAATGGTTATAATATCTTAATATGAACATGATATAAGATCATTTTTCATCTAAAATATGATCTAATGCTTCTATTAATATTTAGATATTTATTATCACAGCTTCACGCTCTATCTCGCAACCAGCAGGGAAGGCAGAGAGAACCTAGTGTTAAGACACTCCGTTGCCCACTTTCCGGCGAATCGAGGAGGCATTGCATGCCATTAGTAGCGGAACTCAACTCCGCGCTTTACTTCGACACCAGAGCGAAGAAATGAAGATGTAGATTTAAATAAATATTACTTTTTCTCGAGTGGCGATCGAACCCGCAACCAGTCGATTTTACAGTCACTGCGCCACGAGTCATTTATTATCACAGTATGTTTTATACTAACAAGAACAAAGAAAATTTTAAAGGGGAACGAAGTGTCTTATCACTAGGTTCTTAAGATCCCACCTCATCTGCTGCTATGTGCGGGATACAGCGTATAGCTAAAAAAAATATTAGTTGAGGCCGTCATGCCGCAGCGACAAAGCGTGTGACAGTTGTGGTGTCGATTCCCTGCGGGAGAATTAACTGTTTCATTTCTCTGCTCTGGTAACGAGACAAAGCGCGGTGTTGAGTTCCACGTAATGTAGATGCAAAGTCAGACACTATACTCCTTCTCCACGTCGGCCTCCAAAATTCTAGTTCACCTATACTTTCATTCTAGTATACCCACTCAACTTATTAATGGTGAGAATGTTGCGAACGTTTGATTTATCTTGATTTATTGATAGTTATAATTGATCGAATACAATGTATCTTGAATTGTTATTTTTATCGATAATTTCGATATACCACTTCATGCACTCGCATTTGTGAAATAAACAGCTTATGAGTGACAACTCACTCTTTTCCTTGTGCCTCTCCATAATTTAAGGAGAGTTTTTAATTTACTTTTAATTTTTGTATTTTGATTTTAAAATTCGCACTGTAAATATATTAATATTATTTTTGTTAATTTATGAAGGATTAATAATATTTTATTGATATTTAGTTACAAATTTCGACTAATGACTTATACAGTTTTTTTTCGTTTCATATGTAACTTTTTTGCGTAGACTTTAAGAAGAAATATAAAAAGTCCGGCTTTTCCCGTTCCCGCATAAATTTCCAGATATACTTCCAACCTACTAAGCAGTTTCGTCTTTACTTTGACTGTCAGTCACTCAGTATCGAAAGAGTGTTATATGTGTACATACCAGCGGCCCGCGCGTGGCTTCTCTCACTTGAACTATACGGTATTTAGGAAAAATTGTGTGGAGATTTTAGTACGTTTAACATATACTAAATAAATGATAATTTAAACTTCTGACCATTTTATTTCTTGCTGAAAAATGTTCGCTTATTATACATTTATCTGAGTCGTAAACACGCGTAAATCTCAATCTTGCGAGTATTCCGAAATAAAAATTTGCACATTAGCCTAGTCATTTTAGAACACGGTATCAATGATATTGGAGGCAGGTCACGTAAACATCATGAGGACATCCCAGAGGACCAGAGAGAATAGTATGTGCGGGATAATGACAATAGACGCTTCGGAAGAGGTATGCAGAAACCTAGGCATCAGGGGCATAGGGGGCATTTTACGCCACATTTTCTCTGACTACTAAAGAAATATTCGTAGTTTACATTACATTAAAATAATATCGCTTCATGGTCATTTTCTGTATGTTGACCTTATTTGACTACCAAGAATTAAATAATTTCACACAAAAAAAACATGCAGATGAACATTACAATTACAAAATATCACTTATAACATTGTAAAAAAAACCAGTTGGCAATCTTTTTTTCTTCATTGTTACCACTTCGCCTAATTATTTTGTTTCTTTATCTGACCTTCGACGTAATTGTAATATTGTTTTAACATGAAATTTAAAAAAAAATCTAAAATTATTTCTACATTTGCAAAAAGATGTTTTTAGAAGTTATAAGAACAAAATTTGGCAGTTACTTACTGTTTTTTAAAGTGTTATTCCACACTTAAAAAAAAGATTTTAGAAAACGTATGAAAGTAAAGCTTAAAATATTTAATAAATAGTATTCTCTCTTGCCAGAAAATAATTCTTAGTCATTATCTTTGGGTAGCGGACATTTTTAAAAATCTTCCTACAGAGATGCTAAAAACATAAATGAATTGTAACAAGCGTATTTAAGAATTTTGACGTAGCTTGATGCAAACGTATGGCTTAGTGGTCAGAGCGCTTGGACAATTTCTAATAGGCGCGGGTTCAAATCCCGCTACGTTCAAATTTTTATAAGTTTTCTAAAAAATATTTTTCTTTCGTAAGTGTGGAATAACACTTTAAAATTGTTAAAAAAATAATAAACTTATTTCCTAACTTTTTAATAAAGCAAATAATGTTTATTCGATGATTCTAGGTTGGTTTTATATATAATAAAAAAATGCATGTATGTATTTGTGAGTGTACTGTCTTCGGTGGTCAACGCGACCCGTTGGTTACCTAACGTAATTCATCTAATCCATTCTGGAATCTATATTGCATTATATTTTGTTCTTACATTCTGCTCGTGGCTTTGCCCCTTCGGACTACATTTGGGCTATGGTATTCATTTGTTATTATTATATAGATAAACCTTTCTCTACAGTCTATATGCTGATTAGTGAAAACGATATTAAAATTAAAAGGCCAGTCGTGGCACAGGGGCACAAGTGTGTAAACGCGACTTGTTGTGAGTTCGATTATCACTCGAGGAAATGAAACATTTATTTAAATTTATATTTTGCTTTCTTCGCTCTGGTATCGAGACAAAGCGCGGCGTTGAATTCCGCACTCATCACGCAATGCCTCTAAAATTCGGCGGAAAGTGGGGAACGGAGTGTCTTATCCTGCTGTGTGCGGGATACAGCGTGAAACTGATACTTATAAACCTTTGTCTTTAGTCAAACTGTCTATTAGGGAAACCACATTAAAAACTTTGACATAGATTCAAAAATCTAGATTTAAAATGTTGAGAAAGTTATAATTTCTTGTTACCAATACTTGATGTAATATTCAACTTTCAACTTTCTTACAAAGACTGGGTCTTTTGTTATGCAATTTTTTACTTATACATAACTTTCATATAAAAAAATCTTCCATTAAAAGTTAACTAATCCTAACTACTAACAACGAAAAGCTTTTGAGAACTTAATACTTTTATTTTTCGAATAAAACAGTCAAGCAAATATTATCATACTACATTATCATATTAAAATGAATTTTGATAAAGCCCTAAATATTTATACGGCCTTATTTAATTTATATAATAGATATTTTGGGGCCGTCGCGGCGCGGCATAGCGTCTGACTATAAGCGCGACGGTTATAGGTTCAATTTCAACTCGAAGGAATGAGTTATTTTCATTTCCTCGCTCGTTGACTTCCAACATTCAACAGGCAATATCTCGAAAATTAGGCGGTGATTGGGCAACGTAATGTCTTAAAACTAGATTTCCACTCTCTGCCCTGCTATATCGGAAGCAAAGTGAATCGGCTGAAATATTATACGCTTTTAATTAAATTAACATTTAAATTCACTAAGTAAAATAATTAAAATATATAATAACAATCAGATATTAAAAATAAAAGTTACAAACAAAACAACGGTTTTAGCTTGTATTATAACATAAAAAAAAAAATGATGGCGCGTCGTTTTAAATATAGATGCTTATTGCTATTGTAATAAATCTAATACACTCTAAACAAATAGACTTAACTCGAAATAAATACCTAAACGAGTACACGTCTGTAATATTATTTTTGAAGATTACTAAGAAATATACAAAATAGAGGCTCTCAAGTTTCTTTTTATTTCTAATATATAATACCTCTAGGTATTATAGCGAGCGATATGATATCGATATCTATTATATTTCCGCTGAATGGTAACATTATCTATATTTTCTTTAACTATTCTAAATTTTATATTTTTTTTTCACATACTAAAGAAAGAAAAATATTAAGAAACGTATAGAACCTACTAATAATATTTATTTATATACATAAATAATTTACTCTAAACGAGATACTAACCCATAACTACCGCTTCCAGCCAAACCCAATCTAACTGCACTACCATGGCGTAACTAATATTTTTAATAGGAACAAAATAACCACACGAATATACGAAAACGAATTTTATTTGACCGAGTTAACTACATTTACTCAGACATGCTCAATTACATGGCATCACATCTGATGTAACATATGATTGCAGATGAATCGCAAATTGTATTGCTTTTTTTATATATTTTACCTCTCTATTAAGTAATAACAGCTTTAAAACATAATATGGAGAAAACGATCTATTGAACTATTGAACTAAATTACCACTGAACTTATAGGGAATTTTAATAAAACAACTTCAGTGACCTATCCAATCAAATCTCAATTTATTTAAGAATTTGCATGGTTATATACGTTCGTCGTGAATTAAATGATATCGCGATTCAGAAACGGTCAACGCCATCTCTTTTGCTTAGGACAATCATTTACAACAAACGCACATAATGTTATATATTTAACGGTCGTTAACAGTGTCTTAACCAATGTTACCCTGATATTGGAGAAATAGCGTTAAGCTAGATGCTATTATTCAATCTATTGATTTTTTTTAGGGTTCCGTTTTGATCACGCAATCGAAAGATACATATATATGCAACGCAATAGAAAGATATATATATATATAAACGTATCTTTCGATTGCGTTGGCTTAAAAGCTTAATTTTTGTGAGTTTCAAGAGACCATAGGATATTTAATATTCTTTTAACTTTTCATACAGACTATATATATATATATATATATATACTATAAATAATACTATTTAAAAATTGATATTTTAAAATTACAAATAAAATAAAGCTTTTAAGCACACTATTAAGTTCATAATTTAAAACGAGACTATTACATTTCATAATTCTTAATTGGATTTGAACTTTTAAGTTAATTATATTATAATTAACTACTTAATTTTCTAGATATATCGAATCTACCTAATAACACCTTCTTGAATATGTATTTTATAAGTTCATGCTTTTTCTCACAAGCCAGGGTTCACTTTCCACTTAATTTAAGACATAGCGTGACAAGTGGTAGAACTCAACGCTGCGATGTATCTGACTTAAAAAACGGAGAAAAAAAATAAGTTGTTACTTCAAGCAAGTATCGAATCCACAAGCATTTAATTAGCTTCACGTTGTATCCGGCACCTAGCAAGATAGGCAGATGGAACATTAAAACACTTTCGTTCCCTATATTCCGCCTAATTCTCCTACAGGTATTGCCTGTTGAGTAACGGAACTTAACGCTGCTTTTGACTCGTTACTAGAGCAAGGAAATGAGAATATAAAATATTACATTCCCCGCAGTGGGAATCGAACCCACAACCATCGCGTTCAAAGTCACACGCTTATGCCCTGAGCCACAACGGCCTTGCATATATAATTAAATTATACAATATTTTTAATATTTATTGTATCTTCAAATAACACTTCGGACGGTCGTTAACTACTTAATGTGGTTTTCAAGCTTCATTATCCATTCTAATTTGTGAAATTTGTGTTATTTTATAATGCAATATTTAATGATACCTATTGATATTTAGTTTTGTGTAATTCTTTCATTGACAAGACGACTTTTGACCTTCTGCGTTTTAGATAAATAATATTGAAATTTACTAAAGGTAATTGTGAAGTGGTTTAAGCCTACTAAAAGGTTTTTTTTTTATAGTATAAGTCAAGGTAATCTATAAGTTCATCTAATACTTTTAAAAGCTTGAAGACTTTTCTTCAGTTGAGTAGTATCGGAAATCAATATCGATAATTCATACAAAATACCGTTAGGCCGTATCCAGCCTTGCGCATGGATTGTGCATTTTTCAGTAACAAAAAAAAAATACAAATAAAAAAAACTACTTAAATAACATTTTCATCGAGTTAAACTTACCAGCCTTACATTGGAGTAGAAAAAAGAAACTACTTATAAATGTGTAAGCAACAAAACACTAATCTATATATATAAAAGGACTTGTGCTGACTGACTGAGGTAAGACGCACGCAGAGCCGTAACGGCTGATGGTAGAAACGTGAAATTTGGGCAGATGTTTATTTTCATATTCTGGACATCCACTAAGAAGGGAATTTGAAAAATTTTAACCCTAAAGGGATGAAATAGGGGTTGAAAGTTTGTATGGAAAAAAATTTTAATCTGTACCGATTTTTATAAAATTTGAAATTCAGACTCTTAAAAATATTTCATTGAGCACGTGTTTCATGGTTTTTAAGAATTCACCCCCTAAGGGTTCAAATAAGGGGTTGAAAGTTTATATGGAAAAATCTTTAAATTGTCACCGATTTTTATAAAAATTTAAATTCAGACTGTTAAAAAATATTTTATTGAACACGTGTTTCGTGGTTTTTTTAGAATTCACTCCTAATAAGCGGGCGAAGCCGCGCGCGCCCTCTAGTTAATATATAAATTGTATGTAAATATTATTTTTAGATATTTCGGCTGTTTACGAAGTTCATTGTCAGACTTGAAAATATAGAGCTTCATGTATATTGTTCTCATCTTTTAGATATGTAGGTACATAAAAATAACTTTCCTTTTGCGAGTATAAAACGAAATATAGCAATATTATATAAATTTTTCACTATATACTAATACACATTCTTATTTTTCATGCCCATGTAGTTAAGTTAAGTTTTGTATGACTTCATATGATAAGTGTGGTTACAAACCCCTTTCGAGGGATATCGGTATTTTTTTCATATTTCTATCATTTTAGGTGATAAATAAAGAGAAACTCGTAATAATGATATACTTTCTCCACCTAGGCAGCAAAAGCGATCATATATGTATAAGCATCAGCAGTTGCTTAAGGGAGAATTGAACCCACAACTATCGCTATACAGTTATCTTTACTATAATTATTAATGATTTTCTCAGATCAAGGTGGTGGAGCTATAGTTAAAAGGTAGTTTTATTATATCTAAACGATAGTATTAATAAGTGCCTTACTAAATTCCCCTACTACTATTATGTTACATAACTCAAACGAATATTACTATTTCAAATATCTTATCAAATTACAATGCAATTTTGAATGTTATAACACATTTATTATTTAAATGAGAAGATAATATAAGCAATGGTATGTTATGGAGAAATCATTTTTGTGAATATTTAACAGTAGAAACATTGAATAAATTAAACAAAAGAATCTATTATAGTTAAGAAAAATAAAATAAATTAAATTAGCTTCACGCTGTATCCCGCACACAGCAGGGTAGGCAGAGGGAACCTAGTGTTAAGACACTCCGTTCCCCACTTTCTGCCGAATTCTGGAGGCATTGCGTGTTGAGTGGCAGAACTCAACGCCGCGCTTAACCTCGACACCAGAGCGAAGAAATGGAAATATAAATTCAAGTAAATATTTCATCTCCTCGAGTGGGGATCGAACCCACAACCAGGCGGTTTTGAAGTCACACCTCGTGCCGCTGCGCCACGACCGGCCTCATAGTTAAGAAAATTAATTAATATTCTTATTTTCTTAGATTTACGCTACATTTAGTAGGAAAGGTAGAGAAAACTTCAGAACGTAGTGTTAAAGCACTCCGTTCCCATTAAGACACTTGCGTTTCCCGAGTTCCGCCGAATCAAAGGCATTTCATGTTGATTGGCGGAATTCAACGCCGAGCTTTACCTTGTAAAAAATAAATTATAATACAAAAGCAGCTTCATATATTTTTTTCACACATGACAGGGTAGGTACTTTTTCATTACGATAGTCCAATTAGGATCTGGTTCTAAAATTAAATAAGGCTTACTAATACTTCACCCTGACCAACAAGTGTTTTGTTCATCCTACTGCGTCTCTACTGATGTAGCAAGACTTTTCGGTGGGGATCTTACCAATTTTCTTTGATCTGGAAAGTAACTTACTGGACTGGAGGTAACTTGCCAACGGAATTCAGGGTTTTTCTTTGGTTAGATTCTCGTTTTATATATTATAAATATACTCATATTTCTAAGAAAAATCCTTTTTTTTTACACTTATTTAGAAAACGTATAAAAATTTGAACGTAGCTGGATTTTTATACGTTTCTAAATTTTAATTTTAATTTAATTTAATTTTAAATAAGTATTTTTCTTTCCTAAGTGGGGAGGGAATAACACTTTAAAAATGTTTAAAATGCTTTCTTTATATTTAACGTTGTAGTTTATTCGAATAAAAGATTTTATTATGTCTACATTTTATCAAATGTTATTTATGAAATAGAAGTCTTGAATTAAGCTCTGGGCCACTTTTGTCTTTTGAATGTGATGTAACGATATCATCCTTTGATTTTTAAATGGTAGGAGGTAAATTCTGATGGTTTCTTTAATCTCAATTCCTGTTTTTATCTCTAAATAAGAGTGATATCTTTGTCGGTTACGTTAGATCTATAAAGTAATTTTTGTCTATATTATCTCCGTTCTTTCATTCTTTCATATTTTTAAAAAAGAAAAACTAAAATTATAACATTTTTAAATTTTGACTTTTATACAAACTCCATACTTTTAAAAGAAACCTATTAATACATACAAATAATACCTACGCTTATAAATTAGTAAAAATTACTTAAGTAATCAAATTTATTTAGATTAATGCTTCACAAATATACAAAGGGCTCTACAATTAATTATAGCGGTGTAACTAAATAAACATATCATTAAAAAATAAATATCTACATACTTTAATATAGCATTCTTAACTTATTTACATAAATAAATATTATATTATGAAAGTTTGTTAGCTTATCTAATACTAATAATTGATTAAATAATGAGTAAGTTTTGGTAAATTTTAGTGGCGCAGGGGCATAAGAGCCTGTAAACGCAAATATTGTGGGTTTGATTCCCATGGGGTGAAATAAAATGATTAATATTTTCATTGGCTCTCTGTGGTAGAGGAAACGCGCGGTATTGTGAAATCGTCGAGGTTTTTTGGTAATTACATTTACTTCAATAGTTTAAGTTACTAAGAATTAAGCAATTTATATTAAAACATAATTTTATTTTATTATAATATATTAAAAAATAATTTTTAATTAACATGCATAAAAATTTGCATATTTGCTAAAACCCCCTAATTTTAAATGTATATAAAATTTCAACAATTTAACTCAAATGGTTATAGATGTATTAACATTTAAAAACTTGCACCTGCACCTGTGACTGACTCACTCACTCATCAAAAATCTTATCCATTTCTAGATTACCTGGAAAATTGATATTTAGTACCAACTACAACTTAAAAATAAATATGTATATACAGGAATTCATCTGAAAATTGATAATTAATATCTAAAAAGTCATCATCATCATCAGCCTGTCCTAGTCCACTGCTGGACATAGGCCTCTCCAATGGCACGCCACTGAGTTCTATCTTGAGCTCTTCGCATCCAGCCGATGCGAGCCACTTACCGAATATCGTCCATTATACCCGGGGATTCTTAGAACCCCCTGCCCCGCCGTTACCAGAACCACCACCTTGGCTTGGAATCAAGAAAGTAAAATCTCTAAAAAGCTCCAAATATGACTTTGTTATTTTCTACCACCAGACATCAAATTAAATATCTAATAGTTCCAGTACAAGCTGAAAGAGTACATAAACTTGCAAATATAATAAAATAAAAAATGTCAAGTGAAATTTAAAGCTTCTTTTATCCCGAATGATTTCGGAATCCATAACCATAGATCTCCCATTTTTTTTGTTGACGAAGTCGAGAACGACGCATTACTCAACATTTAACTTGGCTCTCATTTCTAATTTGTGTTTTTGATGGAATACATATAAACAAGACTCGATCATTTATGTTGTTTTGTGGTCGATTTGGCACAACAAGGATGTAATTTAAACAAGGAAGTCGAGTTTGGTAAGGAATATCGCTTCAGGTATCCAAGCAACGAGGCTGTATTGATTAAAACTTTCTCAGATGTAATTTAAGTCGTCTTTTATTTGGCTTTATCATACAATTTGCTTTAAACAATATGTGTTAAATAGTACTAGCAACACTGTAGAATCATCCTAATTCTTAATTTATAACTTTAAAATTAGTTATAATATACATATAAATTAATGCCATGTTTTAATATTTTGTAAATTGTAAATGAATTAATACATTAATTTTCAATTAATTTTTTTTCTACAAAAGTAGAGTCTTACTTACTTCTTTTTCAATGCCTCCAGAATTCAGTGAAAAGTGTCTTAATGGGAAAGGAGTGTCTTAACTTGTGATTTCCAAATTCACTTCTGCCTGCCGTGCTATGTGAAGTATACAGCGTGAAGCTAAAAAAATAGCTTAATATTATAATTGGTATGCGATGCTGCTATTTTTATTATCTCACTAATTCACTCTCTCTATCCCACGTTACACTACTGGTATATATGTTTTAGAAACTACCCTTAAGCTTTCCACATACCTGAGTTGACAGGGATAACCGTGTTAGGTCACTCCGTTTTTCATTTTTTCCGCAAAATTTTGAGAAACCACGTGTGGAGCTCCGGAGCATAACTCCGTTTTTTTTCTTACCAGAAAGGAATTTAATAATTTCATTTTAATTACAATTATTTATTTATATGTAGAGTCGTCCTACTGATATCTCAATTGCGTCTTCTATAAATTTAATTAAAAATACAACTTCCACTTTTACTTGCACAAACATCTTCATCTTGCGAAATCGAAAGTCATTTTAACACCATCCGTTTACGTTTACATATTTTATAAAATTCAATAATTCTAATTTACATATTTTGCATGAGTTGCTTTTAAATATTTTTTAACCATTTAACAGCATTATGTAAAATTCTCTTTACATATAAATTAGTATAATGATTTTCCTAAATAACAATGAATTAGGTAATTTATTCTATATATATATATATATATATATATATATATATATATATATATATATATATATATATATATATATATATATATATTCGTGCAAACTAAAGTGGCGAATAGTTTTCATTCATTATGTTTTTTATGATAAAAATTACTATAATTTATTCATTTTTTTTATTATTATTATTTTTATATATTCATTTATTTATTTATCTTTATTTTATTTATATATTTTTTGTTATTCATTACAAAAATCGCATAGTGCAGAAATCAAAGTCACAATCTTTATTTATTCATTTATATTTATATTTTAATTTTAATCTTTGAAGTTGCTCTTTTTTAATATAAAAATAATATTCTTTTATACCTTAGTACAAAGTAAACAGAAAAATCTAAAACAGACATTTCAATGTCACGAAACCCATTAATAAATTATAGCGTACATGTAACGATAAAAGCTTTATGAGATTTAACCATTTTTTTCTACGAAAATTTACTCATATTTAATATCAAATATACATCTAACTAAGATTTGACCGAAACGTTTCGAAATTGGGCGTTAATGAATTAAAATTATATTCGCCTTGACCGAACTGTTACTGAGGTATTGTTTAGTTGTGAAACATACATACATACAATGTATCGTACAAGAAAAAAATTAAAGATACCACGAATTCAATGGTTTCAAAGGAATTATGTAAATTCGATCATTTGCATAATGTCTTAACAAAATTAAATGAAACTACAATCTTATTATCATTTTAGATGGTGGAATAGTAGATCAAGACGCTGGTTCAAATCTTGCTTCAAAATTCGTAATATTAAATTCGTATGACGTAGGACCAAAATTTACCTCCATCTGAACGTTCTTATAATGAACTTCCTATTTTAAGAAATTTCTAATATGGCAGATTATATGTAATGGATTTAAACCCCATTTATAAAGGAATATCCTTTTTTTAGAAATGGCAACCTGATCAAATTTTAATTATCAAAATAGAGCTTCCCCATTAATAGAACACATTATTTTTTTTCATTGTGTCATTAAGTTTTTCAATATGCTTTATAAGTAAATCATAATTCATACAGAAAGTTCATAAAAGTAAAATATTAAGGAAAAATAAATGGAAAGATTCTTCCTGCCTACAATGCAGTGGTGAATACAAGAAAAAATATAATAAACGAATATACCCATAATGTACGTATAGTTTATTTAACTAGATTTTTATATAACGTCTAAGTAATACAAGTTCTGAAGAATTATTATACAAAATATAAATTAATTTCTTCAAACTATTGATTTATATATAAAGTTATAAATTGTAAAAAAAAACAGCATCAGGGTAGGCAGAGAGAATCTAGATTCCCTCTGAGTGTCTTAACAGTAGTGCTAAGACACTCCGTTCCCCACTTTAAGCCAAGTTTTGGAACCATTGCGTGTTGAGTGGCGGAACTCAACGTTGCGCTTTGCCTCGACACCTGGACAGAGCGAAGCAATGAAAATATAAATGTTAATAAATATTTTTAATAATAATTATTTGTAATACATTCATACTACCGTTTTCATACCAACGGTTATTCACGTTTACTATGCAATATATGCAGATCTAACATTTATTAGAACTGTTTTGTCATTCTGGTAATATACATTCACCGTCTTAAATCCGTTTAGAACGGATCTGGATAAATTGAAGATTTACTTGTATTTTGAATAATGTTAAAGAGATGGCTCTACCACGTCACGGTTGGAATTAATGATATTTTTTTTTTCAGTTTCACGCTGTATCTCGCACACTGCAGAGTAGGCAGAGGGAACCTAGTGTTAAGACACTCCGTTCCCCACTTTCTTTCTTTTTATAAATATATACACTTAATTGTCATTAAACGTTTATAAAGATTTTTAAATTCAGAAGTTAATGTTAAAATTAAGAAATTTTGTTTCCCACTTTCTGCCTAATGCCAGATCTTTCTCTGTCAACCAGAGAAAAGAAATGAAAGTAATTTAAATATTATTACTCCCTCGAGTGGGGATCAAACCCACAATCTATTAAAATTGTCACCTTGATAACGTGTTAGGGATATACATTTACTATAACACATATGTATATTAACATATAACCATAAAACATAAGTAAATAAAAAAAAACCATAACTTTTTTAATTTAGGTTATCAGCTTCACGCCGCACACAGCAGGTTAGGCAGAGGGAAACTAGTGTTAAGACACTCCGTTCCCCACTTTCTGCCGAATTCTGGAGGCATTGCGTGTTGAGTGGCAGAACTCAACGCCGCGCTTAGCCCCGATACCAAAGAGAAGAAATGGAAATATAAATTTAAATAAATATTTCATCTCCTCGAGTGGGGATCGAACCCACAACCAGTCGGTTTTACAGTCACACTTCGTGCCGCTGCGCCACGACTGGCCTCAATTTATCAGACATCAGACTGCCTTTAATTTAGTTACGTGTTATATATATTAAAGCAAAGAATATACAGTACATTTTTACATACAAATTTAAACAAACGAAATGTAGCGAAATTTTAATTTGTATGAGCAAATTGTAGCATCGGTTCCGTGAGATTTATTTTACAAGTGAATTCTCGCAAACTACTTATAAATGTGTAAGCAACAAAACACTAATCTATATATATAAAAGGACTTGTGCTGACTGACTGAGGTAAGACGCACGCAGAGCCGTAACGGCTGATGGTAGAAACGTGAAATCTGGGCAGATGTTTATTTTCATATTCTGGACATCCACTAAGAAGGGAATTTGAAAAATTTTAACCCTAAAGGGATGAAATAGGGGTTGAAAGTTTGTATGGAAAAAAATTTTAATCTTTACCGATTTTTATAAAATTTGAAATTCAGACTCTTAAAAATATTTCATTGAGCACGTGTTTCATGGTTTTTAAGAATTCACCCCCTAAGGGTTCAAATAAGGGGTTGAAAGTTTATATGGAAAAATCTTTAAATTGTCACCGATTTTTATAAAAATTTAAATTCAGACTGTTAAAAAATATTTTATTGAACACGTGTTTCGTGGTTTTTTTAGAATTCACTCCTAATAAGCGGGCGAAGCCGCGCGCGCCCTCTAGTTAATATATAAATTGTATGTAAATATTATTTTTAGATATTTCGGCTGTTTACGAAGTTCATTGTCAGACTTGAAAATATAGAGCTTCATGTATATTGTTCTCATCTTTTAGATATGTAGGTACATAAAAATAACTTTCCTTTTGCGAGTATAAAACGAAATATAGCAATATTATATAAATTTTTCACTATATACTAATACACATTCTTATTTTTCATGCCCATGTAGTTAAGTTAAGTTTTGTATGACTTCATATGATAAGTGTGGTTACAAACCCCTTTCGAGGGATATCGGTATTTTTTTCATATTTCTATCATTTTAGGTGATAAATAAAGAGAAACTCGTAATAATGATATACTTTCTCCACCTAGGCAGCAAAAGCGATCATATATGTATAAGCATCAGCAGTTGCTTAAGGGAGAATTGAACCCACAACTATCGCTATACAGTTATCTTTACTATAATTATTAATGATTTTCTCAGACCAAGGTGGTGGAGCTATAGTTAAAAGGTAGTTTTATTATATCTAAACGATAGTATTAATAAGTGCCTTACTAAATTCCCCTACTACTATTATGTTACATAACTCAAACGAATATTACTATTTCAAATATCTTATCAAATTACAATGCAATTTTGAATGTTATAACACATTTATTATTTAAATGAGAAGATAATATAAGCAATGGTATGTTATGGAGAAATCATTTTTGTGAATATTTAACAGTAGAAACATTGAATAAATTAAACAAAAGAATCTATTATAGTTAAGAAAAATAAAATAAATTAAATTAGCTTCACGCTGTATCCCGCACACAGCAGGGTAGGCAGAGGGAACCTAGTGTTAAGACACTCCGTTCCCCACTTTCTGCCGAATTCTGGAGGCATTGCGTGTTGAGTGGCAGAACTCAACGCCGCGCTTAACCTCGACACCAGAGCGAAGAAATGGAAATATAAATTCAAGTAAATATTTCATCTCCTCGAGTGGGGATCGAACCCACAACCAGGCGGTTTTGAAGTCACACCTCGTGCCGCTGCGCCACGACCGGCCTCATAGTTAAGAAAATTAATTAATATTCTTATTTTCTTAGATTTACGCTACATTTAGTAGGAAAGGTAGAGAAAACTTCAGAACGTAGTGTTAAAGCACTCCGTTCCCATTAAGACACTTGCGTTTCCCGAGTTCCGCCGAATCAAAGGCATTTCATGTTGATTGGCGGAATTCAACGCCGAGCTTTACCTTGTAAAAAATAAATTATAATACAAAAGCAGCTTCATATATTTTTTTCACACATGACAGGGTAGGTACTTTTTCATTACGATAGTCCAATTAGGATCTGGTTCTAAAATTAAATAAGGCTTACTAATACTTCACCCTGACCAACAAGTGTTTTGTTCATCCTACTGCGTCTCTACTGATGTAGCAAGACTTTTCGGTGGGGATCTTACCAATTTTCTTTGATCTGGAAAGTAACTTACTGGACTGGAGGTAACTTGCCAACGGAATTCAGGGTTTTTCTTTGGTTAGATTCTCGTTTTATATATTATAAATATACTCATATTTCTAAGAAAAATCCTTTTTTTTTACACTTATTTAGAAAACGTATAAAAATTTGAACGTAGCTGGATTTTTATACGTTTCTAAATTTTAATTTTAATTTAATTTAATTTTAAATAAGTATTTTTCTTTCCTAAGTGGGGAGGGAATAACACTTTAAAAATGTTTAAAATGCTTTCTTTATATTTAACGTTGTAGTTTATTCGAATAAAAGATTTTATTATGTCTACATTTTATCAAATGTTATTTATGAAATAGAAGTCTTGAATTAAGCTCTGGGCCACTTTTGTCTTTTGAATGTGATGTAACGATATCATCCTTTGATTTTTAAATGGTAGGAGGTAAATTCTGATGGTTTCTTTAATCTCAATTCCTGTTTTTATCTCTAAATAAGAGTGATATCTTTGTCGGTTACGTTAGATCTATAAAGTAATTTTTGTCTATATTATCTCCGTTCTTTCATTCTTTCATATTTTTAAAAAAGAAAAACTAAAATTATAACATTTTTAAATTTTGACTTTTATACAAACTCCATACTTTTAAAAGAAACCTATTAATACATACAAATAATACCTACGCTTATAAATTAGTAAAAATTACTTAAGTAATCAAATTTATTTAGATTAATGCTTCACAAATATACAAAGGGCTCTACAATTAATTATAGCGGTGTAACTAAATAAACATATCATTAAAAAATAAATATCTACATACTTTAATATAGCATTCTTAACTTATTTACATAAATAAATATTATATTATGAAAGTTTGTTAGCTTATCTAATACTAATAATTGATTAAATAATGAGTAAGTTTTGGTAAATTTTAGTGGCGCAGGGGCATAAGAGCCTGTAAACGCAAATATTGTGGGTTTGATTCCCATGGGGTGAAATAAAATGATTAATATTTTCATTGGCTCTCTGTGGTAGAGGAAACGCGCGGTATTGTGAAATCGTCGAGGTTTTTTGGTAATTACATTTACTTCAATAGTTTAAGTTACTAAGAATTAAGCAATTTATATTAAAACATAATTTTATTTTATTATAATATATTAAAAAATAATTTTTAATTAACATGCATAAAAATTTGCATATTTGCTAAAACCCCCTAATTTTAAATGTATATAAAATTTCAACAATTTAACTCAAATGGTTATAGATGTATTAACATTTAAAAACTTGCACCTGCACCTGTGACTGACTCACTCACTCATCAAAAATCTTATCCATTTCTAGATTACCTGGAAAATTGATATTTAGTACCAACTACAACTTAAAAATAAATATGTATATACAGGAATTCATCTGAAAATTGATAATTAATATCTAAAAAGTCATCATCATCATCAGCCTGTCCTAGTCCACTGCTGGACATAGGCCTCTCCAATGGCACGCCACTGAGTTCTATCTTGAGCTCTTCGCATCCAGCCGATGCGAGCCACTTACCGAATATCGTCCATTATACCCGGGGATTCTTAGAACCCCCTGCCCCGCCGTTACCAGAACCACCACCTTGGCTTGGAATCAAGAAAGTAAAATCTCTAAAAAGCTCCAAATATGACTTTGTTATTTTCTACCACCAGACATCAAATTAAATATCTAATAGTTCCAGTACAAGCTGAAAGAGTACATAAACTTGCAAATATAATAAAATAAAAAATGTCAAGTGAAATTTAAAGCTTCTTTTATCCCGAATGATTTCGGAATCCATAACCATAGATCTCCCATTTTTTTTGTTGACGAAGTCGAGAACGACGCATTACTCAACATTTAACTTGGCTCTCATTTCTAATTTGTGTTTTTGATGGAATACATATAAACAAGACTCGATCATTTATGTTGTTTTGTGGTCGATTTGGCACAACAAGGATGTAATTTAAACAAGGAAGTCGAGTTTGGTAAGGAATATCGCTTCAGGTATCCAAGCAACGAGGCTGTATTGATTAAAACTTTCTCAGATGTAATTTAAGTCGTCTTTTATTTGGCTTTATCATACAATTTGCTTTAAACAATATGTGTTAAATAGTACTAGCAACACTGTAGAATCATCCTAATTCTTAATTTATAACTTTAAAATTAGTTATAATATACATATAAATTAATGCCATGTTTTAATATTTTGTAAATTGTAAATGAATTAATACATTAATTTTCAATTAATTTTTTTTCTACAAAAGTAGAGTCTTACTTACTTCTTTTTCAATGCCTCCAGAATTCAGTGAAAAGTGTCTTAATGGGAAAGGAGTGTCTTAACTTGTGATTTCCAAATTCACTTCTGCCTGCCGTGCTATGTGAAGTATACAGCGTGAAGCTAAAAAAATAGCTTAATATTATAATTGGTATGCGATGCTGCTATTTTTATTATCTCACTAATTCACTCTCTCTATCCCACGTTACACTACTGGTATATATGTTTTAGAAACTACCCTTAAGCTTTCCACATACCTGAGTTGACAGGGATAACCGTGTTAGGTCACTCCGTTTTTCATTTTTTCCGCAAAATTTTGAGAAACCACGTGTGGAGCTCCGGAGCATAACTCCGTTTTTTTTCTTACCAGAAAGGAATTTAATAATTTCATTTTAATTACAATTATTTATTTATATGTAGAGTCGTCCTACTGATATCTCAATTGCGTCTTCTATAAATTTAATTAAAAATACAACTTCCACTTTTACTTGCACAAACATCTTCATCTTGCGAAATCGAAAGTCATTTTAACACCATCCGTTTACGTTTACATATTTTATAAAATTCAATAATTCTAATTTACATATTTTGCATGAGTTGCTTTTAAATATTTTTGTTTTTATCTCCAAATATGACTTTGTTATTTTCTACCACCAGACATCAAATTAAATATCAATCTAATAGTTCCAGTACAAGCTGAAAGAGTACATAAACTTGCAAATATAATAAAATAAAAAATGTCAAGTGAAATTTAAAGCTTCTTTTATCCCGAATGATTTCGGAATCCATAACCATAGATCTCCCATTTTTTTTGTTGACGAAGTCGAGAACGACGCATTACTCAACATTTAACTTGGCTCTCATTTCTAATTTGTGTTTTTGATGGAATACATATAAACAAGACTCGATCATTTATGTTGTTTTGTGGTCGATTTGGCACAACAAGGATTTAATTAAAACAAGGAAGTCGAGTTTGGTAAGGAATATCGCTTCAGGTATCCAAGCAACGAGGCTGTATTGATTAAAACTTTCTCAGATGTAATTTAAGTCGTCTTTTATTTGGCTTTATCATACAATTTGCTTTAAACAATATGTGTTAAATAGTACTAGCAACACTGTAGAATCATCCTAATTCTTAATTTATAACTTTAAAATTAGTTATAATATACATATAAATTAATGCCATGTTTTAATATTTTGTAAATTGTAAATGAATTAATACATTAATTTTCAATTAATTTTTTTTCTACAAAAGTAGAGTCTTACTTACTTCTTTTTCAATGCCTCCAGAATTCAGTGAAAAGTGTCTTAATGGGAAAGGAGTGTCTTAACTTGTGATTTCCAAATTCACTTCTGCCTGCCGTGCTATGTGAAGTATACAGCGTGAAGCTAAAAAAATAGCTTAATATTATAATTGGTATGCGATGCTGCTATTTTTATTATCTCACTAATTCACTCTCTCTATCCCACGTTACACTACTGGTATATATGTTTTAGAAACTACCCTTAAGCTTTCCACATACCTGAGTTGACAGGGATAACCGTGTTAGGTCACTCCGTTTTTCATTTTTTCCGCAAAATTTTGAGAAACCACGTGTGGAGCTCCGGAGCATAACTCCGTTTTTTTTCTTACCAGAAAGGAATTTAATAATTTCATTTTAATTACAATTATTTATTTATATGTAGAGTCGTCCTACTGATATCTCAATTGCGTCTTCTATAAATTTAATTAAAAATACAACTTCCACTTTTACTTGCACAAACATCTTCATCTTGCGAAATCGAAAGTCATTTTAACACCATCCGTTTACGTTTACATATTTTATAAAATTCAATAATTCTAATTTACATATTTTGCATGAGTTGCTTTTAAATATTTTTTAACCATTTAACAGCATTATGTAAAATTCTCTTTACATATAAATTAGTATAATGATTTTCCTAAATAACAATGAATTAGGTAATTTATTCTATATATATATATATATATATATATATATATATATATATATATATATATATATAGAATAAATTACCTAAATATAAATAAATAAATTACCTATATATATATATATATATATATATATATATATATATATATATATATATATATATATATATATATATATATATATATATATATATATATATATATATATTATCAATATCGAGAGCTCTTAAAGAGAAAATTAGTGTCTGGATTTGATTGGATGACTAATTAATTGGTAATTTTGATATTAAAATGAACATTAAAGGGACATATCATATATATATTTATATAACACAAATCTCATTTTAATGTCGTTAAGTACTATCAACTAGGTGCAAACTAAAGTGGCGAATAGTTTTCATTCATTATGTTTTTTATGATAAAAATTACTATAATTTATTCATTTTTTTTATTATTATTATTTTTATATATTCATTTATTTATTTATCTTTATTTTATTTATATATTTTTTGTTATTCATTACAAAAATCGCATAGTGCAGAAATCAAAGTCACAATCTTTATTTATTCATTTATATTTATATTTTAATTTTAATCTTTGAAGTTGCTCTTTTTTAATATAAAAATAATATTCTTTTATACCTTAGTACAAAGTAAACAGAAAAATCTAAAACAGACATTTCAATGTCACGAAACCCATTAATAAATTATAGCGTACATGTAACGATAAAAGCTTTATGAGATTTAACCATTTTTTTCTACGAAAATTTACTCATATTTAATATCAAATATACATCTAACTAAGATTTGACCGAAACGTTTCGAAATTGGGCGTTAATGAATTAAAATTATATTCGCCTTGACCGAACTGTTACTGAGGTATTGTTTAGTTGTGAAACATACATACATACAATGTATCGTACAAGAAAAAAATTAAAGATACCACGAATTCAATGGTTTCAAAGGAATTATGTAAATTCGATCATTTGCATAATGTCTTAACAAAATTAAATGAAACTACAATCTTATTATCATTTTAGATGGTGGAATAGTAGATCAAGACGCTGGTTCAAATCTTGCTTCAAAATTCGTAATATTAAATTCGTATGACGTAGGACCAAAATTTACCTCCATCTGAACGTTCTTATAATGAACTTCCTATTTTAAGAAATTTCTAATATGGCAGATTATATGTAATGGATTTAAACCCCATTTATAAAGGAATATCCTTTTTTTAGAAATGGCAACCTGATCAAATTTTAATTATCAAAATAGAGCTTCCCCATTAATAGAACACATTATTTTTTTTCATTGTGTCATTAAGTTTTTCAATATGCTTTATAAGTAAATCATAATTCATACAGAAAGTTCATAAAAGTAAAATATTAAGGAAAAATAAATGGAAAGATTCTTCCTGCCTACAATGCAGTGGTGAATACAAGAAAAAATATAATAAACGAATATACCTATAATGTACGTATAGTTTATTTAACTAGATTTTTATATAACGTCTAAGTAATACAAGTTCTGAAGAATTATTATACAAAATATAAATTAATTTCTTCAAACTATTGATTTATATATAAAGTTATAAATTGTAAAAAAAAACAGCATCAGGGTAGGCAGAGAGAATCTAGATTCCCTCTGAGTGTCTTAACAGTAGTGCTAAGACACTCCGTTCCCCACTTTAAGCCAAGTTTTGGAACCATTGCGTGTTGAGTGGCGGAACTCAACGCCGCGCTTTGCCTCGACACCTGGACAGAGCGAAGCAATGAAAATATAAATGTTAATAAATATTTTTAATAATAATTATTTGTAATACATTCATACTACCGTTTTCATACCAACGGTTATTCACGTTTACTATGCAATATATGCAGATCTAACATTTATTAGAACTGTTTTGTCATTCTGGTAATATACATTCACCGTCTTAAATCCGTTTAGAACGGATCTGGATAAATTGAAGATTTACTTGTATTTTGAATAATGTTAAAGAGATGGCTCTACCACGTCACGGTTGGAATTAATGATATTTTTTTTTTCAGTTTCACGCTGTATCTCGCACACTGCAGAGTAGGCAGAGGGAACCTAGTGTTAAGACACTCCGTTCCCCACTTTCTTTCTTTTTATAAATATATACACTTAATTGTCATTAAACGTTTATAAAGATTTTTAAATTCAGAAGTTAATGTTAAAATTAAGAAATTTTGTTTCCCACTTTCTGCCTAATGCCAGATCTTTCTCTGTCAACCAGAGAAAAGAAATGAAAGTAATTTAAATATTATTACTCCCTCGAGTGGGGATCAAACCCACAATCTATTAAAATTGTCACCTTGATAACGTGTTAGGGATATACATTTACTATAACACATATGTATATTAACATATAACCATAAAACATAAGTAAATAAAAAAAAACCATAACTTTTTTAATTTAGGTTATCAGCTTCACGCCGCACACAGCAGGTTAGGCAGAGGGAAACTAGTGTTAAGACACTCCGTTCCCCACTTTCTGCCGAATTCTGGAGGCATTGCGTGTTGAGTGGCAGAACTCAACGCCGCGCTTAGCCCCGATACCAAAGAGAAGAAATGGAAATATAAATTTAAATAAATATTTCATCTCCTCGAGTGGGGATCGAACCCACAACCAGTCGGTTTTACAGTCACACTTCGTGCCGCTGCGCCACGACTGGCCTCAATTTATCAGACATCAGACTGCCTTTAATTTAGTTACGTGTTATATATATTAAAGCAAAGAATATACAGTACATTTTTACATACAAATTTAAACAAACGAAATGTAGCGAAATTTTAATTTGTATGAGCAAATTGTAGCATCGGTTCCGTGAGATTTATTTTACAAGTGAATTCTCGCAAATAAAATAGTATCTTTTGTACGTTTAGAAAGTAATCGAGTGGGATGCGGATGGCATCGCGAAGAGATGAGGTGAGCGGTCAGCTTCCTTGATTCACCGTCATCGGCAATCACTGAAATTATATCACAGAGACGGATTCTATACATAGCTATATGGTTAAATTGAGATATATGTATTATATATTTTTTTTATACTTTATTAGTTTAAATATAACTTAAGTAAACTAATAGTAAAAGAAGTGAATTTCAATAAAATATTCCAATTTAATTTATATATATTTATATATATTGACATTCTTTTATTTTTCTATAATACGTACAGTACAAGACCAAGTATTAACATTTTCAATATTTTCCATATATTAAAAAATGTATATATTTTTTTTATTTTTACCTCACAGGTATCGAAAACAGGCGAAAGCCAACGTCACGATAAGTTTTACATTCGAGTTGGCATCAATCTTCAATCAATCACGCCGCACCACAAGTTTTTTTTTTTAATCTAAAAATATTTTCTCAAATATTTTACTTTCCATTCCATACTGTACCACTGCGGTGATTGAGCCAGTTTATATGAGAGAACAACGTAACATACTATACCTTGTTATCTCATACATTACTTGCATGATGACAGAGTGTTAAGTTGACACTGCCAATAATACTAATAGTTGTAGGTACATATCCGCTTAGGGTAATCTAGAAGTCGACTGTTCAATTAAATTGAAAAAAAAATGATAACTGATTAATCACTATGGCTTATGCCTATTTAAATTTCATAAAATGTTTTGATATTTTTTTTCACTTTTATTTTGATTAGCTGCTAGGACTAAGCACAGAGCCTATAAGAAATCAGCTAAATTGTGAGAAGTAAAAATAAACTTATCAAATGCCTTGACAAAACTACATAACAAGGTCGTAAAGTATAGTTTATACTTACCCACTTCTTAGTGT